>CM023199.3:8973853-9242410 GCA_004115045.4 Sinella curviseta | reverse complement strand
TTTGGTTTGTCAAGGTCAGCATGACAATACTAACTGACTTTGGAGCTCCATGGATTCGTCCAATATATAGACATTGAATTTTTTCGATTTAAGTTCTTCTAATCATATCGTTTGATACTTAATGCCAATTTGAGAAATCTATAACATAAAACCATGCACTGGATATCATAGTCGGACTTCTTTCATAATCATAATTGATTATTCGTGCAATATGACTACATAACTGCATTCTCAGAAAATGATAACTGCAATGTTGCACATAATCCTTGCTGTGACGAGTTATCTTACAAGTGCATATATGTAGAATGAGACAAGTAAAAGGTAACGTTCGCCAGACGAACTTACAAATTAGTTCCGTCTCTGGCGTATCAACGAAACTGTATTTTTGGAGGTACGGCTAAAAACTGCGGACATATTGATCGATTTTGACTATCGAAACTAAAACGTTTTTGGCACTGCGTTGTTCGAGATTTAAAAAAGAGGTTAACGACAACACTGATCATTCTGATCTTAAAATTCTATAACCTTTAGTGGCAATTGATCAACAAGAGCATTGTTAATATTTCAACGGCACTTTTTAACATATTGGTGCCGTCATTCTTAAATACTACTTTAGGTTAAAGATTGAAATTGAGAAGGTACAGTCAGTGTCTTAATGCCAAATCCAGATTAAACTAGTTTTTACTTCAGAATGTTAGGAGCCGGGAATGACGAAGAATTGACAAGAACCTTGCCAATTTCGTAATCGCGGCATAATGCGACTTCAACGTCAGAAATTTTATTTTCCATCAATTTCGATTATTGCGGAAGTCTCAGCTCCGATTTAACTCCTTATCATGTAGCAGAATAAATTTAGCCGTATATTAAAATTTCAAAAGTTTAAATATATAGTAAATTGGCGAATAATGTGACGATCTTCACTACAAGTACTTCGCCCAAACCAGTTCATTCATAAAATAAAACCTATAAAGCTTTTCTAACTAGCCTTCCACAAATGATATTTAATTTGCAATTTTCTATGGAATTGTTTGCCGATACATATGAACATTTTGCCATTTTAATCGTAGTCGCCAATGTTGCCCAAGTTAGTCATTGTGCTAATCTGCACAGTATTTTGTGGAAAAGATGATTTCAAAATTTTTGTACGGGAGCAAGTCAAAATGATATTCCATATGGACATCCCAATTTGTGTTGAAATTGTAAGATTTCATTTATACAATGCGTGTTTAGTACCTGTCCATGAAACCATATCAAATCATTTACTGCGAAGTACAGCCGGTCCATTCGGAATATATTGGGAATCATATACAAATATTCGGATTCACGTTTACGAAAGCCTTCCTGATACAATACTACTTGAATCGGTTCCGAAGGTTATCCTTAAATTTATCGATTCCATGTCCACCTTTCTACGTTCGCGCATTAAATATCAGATCAGCCTTAGTTAAAAACGACTTAATCTGCAACTTGTAGGCAAGCTGACAAAAACTACATTTTAGTATTGATTTGGATTCATGTCCCATAGTTGTATTTTATTGAGTATCTATTGTATGTTAATCACATATGAAACCTAAAGAAGTGCAGGAATTACGTTACAATTGTAGATCCGTTGTTGAAGATGACATCACATGAAACTCGAACAAAATCGAGCTTGTTTAATTGCGCAAATAACGCTGACGATGTTCACATCACAAAAACAAGAAATCTATCTAGCGTTGCATTCATGGAATGAATTTCAATTGATAACTGATTTAATAAATTGCAATACTGAATTTTGAAATACATTTTTATTACCAGACGTAAACAAACCACACCGCGTAGGCGAAATAACTTACTATGAGGAGTTAAATCATTATTTCAATATTGACAAAATAGTCGTCAAAGCTTCTCAATGGCTGCCATTTGCAAGTTGAAGGGTAACCCTATATGGATCCCAAGCGAAATGGAAGGAAGTCAAACGGTCGGGAGCACACTTCCACATTTTTGGAACTGTACCTAGCCGTGCCGCTTTTACTAGCTGCAAAACTGTTAAGGACTATAATAAATTATTTACTAAAGGTACATGTGGATTTGTTTTACATAAAATTAGTTTCAATTTTAATTGACAGGGAGTAAAATCAAGATTAGTATTGCGACAAGAAAGGCTCTGGATATCGGGGGGACGATGTTAGTCCTGTTCGTCCTCCTCTCCTCAAAAATCTATTGATCATTGCATTTCGAACTGGATCGTTCAAAAATTCATTTCATGTGACTGTTTATTCGTGTAGTATGGCTCTTTATTGTGAGCAAATTTATATCTGAGTTGGGGAGAGACCATGATGTTGATAACTAGGTAGCATTAGCGAACGTGTAGTGTTTTGAGCAATGTTTATGGTTTCATTTTAATCTTAAAAATGTGAGAACGAAATTAAATACAAATTGAAGTGAAATTTAAAAAAAAGCTTTTTATCGAGTGTCCTACTACTTAATAAATAATAAATAGTTAACACACCACGCAATAAATCAATAACCAAGAAGTCTGCTTTTCAAGTCAGGCTACTCAACCATAAATCAATGTTCCCGTGAACTTGATTATTCATTACACAATTACAATATACCCACATTTGTATTCATAGCACATCTCATTAGCTCGCACCAAATCTAACGGTGAGAAGTTCTTTCGACCTGGTATATGTATTTGTTTTGTATGTAAACATACAAACTGAACGGTTACCGAGTTAACCACTTCCTCATAGGAAAATATATATGAAATAACTTTCTGGCAGCTGCTCCACATCCGATGGAGCTCCCAATATTTTATATGGACAAATAGTATCGGATATGTAAGTCAATTTAGCCACCTTATTTACAGGGAATTCTTGTGAGGATTGGTTTAGATGTTGGGAAATCATAAGGGAAAAATCTCGCTATATGTTTTTGGTGCTCTGGGTATTAAATTTCGTAGACGCGTAGTCGATGTGCCATATCTTTTTGTTCTGTGGAAAAATATGATTGATTGAAATAGTAACAAAGCCATGTACCAAAATGCAGTATGCTTAAGCGGCCGGTATGGTTCATCAGTGTGGGCGGAAAGTTTCTATCGAAGCATGTTACAAAATATTTTACCGCAGTGCACTATTTGCTTTGAAAAATATTTTTGCTATATTATTTGATTGGAAAAGGTGGATCGTTAATGCTACTCAACAATTCGATTCCATTTGTTAAACCTGAACGCAATTATTGTATCAAATTAAGCACTATATCATATAGTCTATACATATATGTATGCTGACAGTGTGCACCTTGAGAACCCTCACTTAATTTACTAGTGAATTATAAATTGTCCCCAAAATTTATACACAATTCCGGCATTGAGTTTAATCATCGAATTATGATATTATGTGATGTAAAATGTCAGCAAAATAGTAGCACAGTGTGTATTAAATTCCTAACTCATTGGACCTATTTGAGCTGTCAGAATGCCAGGTCTGGTACCATGGCAACACGTGCTGCATGGATTCCAGGTCCATATATACATTGTACCTACATAGTGAATTTGCTGAGAATATGATTATGGGCCCAGTTAATATTGTGACACTAATTGGCGAGACTTGAAAAACAACTTATATTGAGCAAACCCAATAATAAATATGTGCGAATATACGATTTTATTAAATATTTCTTGAAATAAATGAAAAATAAATCGATATTCCCATTCTCACTTTTTGGTCATTAAAGCTTTGATTATCTTTTATTAAAAGTAAATTAAAAATAAACAAATATTTGATTCGCACCACTGAACAACTTAATACTGAATTACCAATCAAGGTGCGGAATAATCGATTTTCAAACATATCGTAAATATTTCAACGCCATAAATCGCCGCGGCTAAGTTGAGAAAATTTCACTGGACACATAGGTTGAACGTACCAATGGATGTTAGGAAGTTAACATTGAACAGTATGAAAAATGAATGTAATATTTCAAGTTTACTTGAAATTTTACTAGTTACTTTATCACAAAGCAAAGTGAATTTACGTTTTAAAGTGGAAATGGTCGATTGATGATTAATTTATGGTTTGCAAAGCCTTATTTCAAGCTGGGAATAAATTGGGGTACAGGTAAATATGACCTCGGGTCGGGTAGGCAAGTTGAAGCTGAAATGAAAAGGCTTGATGAAAGTAACTACTCGGAGCGCAAAGTGATACACAATAAACACAAAAATATGCTCGTCAAGTTGGCGTGTGCTAATGTTGAATTGAAGTGCACATCCAGCTTATGTTATTAAATCATGCTTCTCAACGTGAGCATGTACTTGAATTTGCAAATATTTTCATCAAATGCTGTCGCCACATGCAGCTGCGCATTCTTGATCTGTCCGGTTTTCCTCTTTGAATCGTCGTCTAGAAGAATTCCAGTTACGTTCATTTTTGATGATTTCAATTAAATATTATTTAGCTCGCGAAAAAAACTGTTACAGATATCGGCGTACATGAAAAAAATCATATTCTGCTCACAAACATTTTATTCCCTATACCAAGACAAATCAACCTGTATTATTTGCGTTAGACTAACAATGCGTATTTACTGTCGTGGAGCCCATCATTTAGCTAATGTGAAAGCTTCAGTATTGGAACAATCACAATACTGCAGGTAGCAAACTCTAGGTAACTTTAACTGCCAATTCTGAGAAATATTTAAAAAATAATGTAATCGGTTGCATTCGAATAAATTTTATAATTGAGGGTAGGTTTTTGTAATTTCAGCACAATGTCTCGCTGTAATAAATATCTGCCGACGGTGAGCCGTTATCTTAAAGCGGGGTCTAGGAGGATTGCCATTGTTGGCATTTATATTGTTCAAAATCAAGATATATACTGCTCGTTACCTTTAACATCCTCATTGTAGGAAGCGACGAATGCAGTATTTGGTACTCCCGATTAGAAAACTATACTTTTTCCTTTTTATATTCCGGTTTTGCATCATGTTTGGATTTTATGCATTTATATTAATGCTTAACTGGACGTCATTCAATTCTATAGCCACCGACTGGATACTTTCGTAAGTCATAGATTGTTACATGTGCGTGATTGTACTGTTTGCTGATATTAGAATAAAAAGGCAAATTTGCAAAATATAGCTGAAATGCAAGCTTATATCATTGGATGGCGAAGAAAATATGTTGTAACTGAAAACAAATAAACAAATTTTATAGCTGACAGCAATTTGCATTTGCACATACATAACAAGCCATAATTCAGGTAAGTAAACAATGTTAACCTTCAAATCACTCACACGACCTCTTATTTTTATATTTAAAATTTTACATTTTGTTAGATTTGTAGTAATTTTACGAGGTGCCTTGTGAACATTACATTAATAGATGATGAGCTTCCAATTTATTTGTCAACCAAACTTTCCAGTTTTAATTAATAATCAGTATCAGTTTTAAGTATAACTGGTGAAGATATGAGCTGTTATGTCAATACCGCCCGTGACAATTGCTACGTAAAATATACGTTTCGTGTAATACTATGTAGTACACCCGATCAATCATAAGCACTATTACGCCATCGGCAGGTGATCAATTGTGTTTAATTCTTTAGTAGTCGTAATATTAATACAGTTTTCTATTCCGTTTATGAGTATTAAGTTAAAACATTCGAAAGTTCAATGAGTGGTCAATTTGAGCCTAACTAATTGAACCTTTGATATTGGTGTCTATTGAAAGGTGTACGCCAGTTCCTGTTGAATGGCTGCACGTGGGAATTCTGCTTACAGCAGATTAAATAGGCCAATTATCCGATAGCGTGAAAATTGCATCTGTATTAAATGTATTTTAGTTTATTTATCAATCAAGTAATGCAATTTTAGACTGTAAAACATTTGAATATATCGACGTAAAATATCGTTTCTGATTCATTTGTAAAATATTCATCGTTTTGAAGATAAATGTTTTTAAGTAGCAGAGTAAGAATCGAGGGCCTTATGGATCTTGTCAAGTAAGCCAGCACCTTTTCCGCCATTATTTCAGTGTCATCTATGAATATAGCGCCCTGTATCTGACTACTTCCAGTGTAACAAGTGGCTATACGATGGCAATGCAAGGTATGGGGGTTGCTTCAAGGGACATAAGTTGTGCTAATACTTTCACACGAACGCAGAACGACATTGCAGCAACCATCACCAAAGTTGGTACCGCAAAGTGAATTTTCAATGGCATCGTATAGCCACTTGTTACACTGGAAGTAGTCAGATACAGGGCGCTATATTCATAGATGACACCGAAATAATGTCGGAAAAGGTGCTGGCTTACTTGACAAGATCCTTCCCAAAAATCTACTGCATGATTTTGTACCAAAAACTCGGCAGCACCGGCGCCACAAACCGTGCCATCAAAGGATTACGCAGACCCGTGGTAAGCGAAAACCATGCATTTTTTCCACCTGTGTAATGTACCAAATGCGATTCCACGATTCTTTGTCAGTTTTCTGGAGACAACGTCCAGAACTTGAATTCATTTGAATCACCACACCTGGGAGGATCTCAATGTCATCAAATGCATACATGATACTATAGTTCGTAATGGCAGGGTTTTTCGACTAACTTTATTTCACTTCATCCAAAAATTGCTTATTCCCGTGCCCTCCAGATCGGCGGGGAACCCCCAGGCTGCCGAAGACGACCTGCAGGAGGCCGGCCAAGGAGTCGACCTTCAGGAGGGTGAGTACGACCTTCAGGAGGCCGGAGGCCAAATACGACCTCCAGGAGGCCGGAGGCCAAATACGACCTCCAGGAGGCCAAATAAATTTCGACCTCCAGGAGGCCAGATTAAATACGACCTTCGGGAGGCCATTTTGGCTGGCAAAAAAAGAGTGAAACCCACTGCTGCTGTGGTACCAAAGTATGCAAAAACAGTTTTTTGCCAAGTTTAGTTAAGCGGACGCGGTAAGCCCATTGTATGTAATATTTAGATTGGCGATAAATAGTGTACATTAATGGATTTCTCGTAAAATATGAAAAATGTCTCTTTGTATGGTTATTGTAGTAAATCATGAAGATGTAAGCTGGTTGAGACAACGCGAAAGCATTCTAGACTACAAATTGTATGCGCAGATTTAAGAAACATCTGGCGGACATAAGTATAATTGAATACAGCACAAACTATTTTGTAAATGTTTTATGTAGGTTCCTCTCAAGTCAACAGGGGATTCTGTATGCGTGAGCAAGACATTTTTAGTCCCTTGTAATCATGGAACGCGTGGAGTAGGTAATATAAAATATAAAAATAAATTGAATATTGATATGTATTTAAAAGCGAATTTATTTTTATTGTAATGCAAATACAATAAAATTGTCATGCACATATGGTACGAAGATAGTAAATACGACGTTGCTTACTCTTTGCATTAAAACCGGAAGGCACGTCTGTGAATCAATAGACTTTCGTTAAAAAACTGAAAAATAGATTATAATTCAATGTTAAAAAGGCACATGAATTTGACTGGGAAATGGCCATTAACCAAAAAACTATGCATGGATGTTGTTTCTTGTAAGTAAATATTATACGGCTTGTAAATACCTTATGTTAACGTATGAATGGAAATCGGAAGGAATTGTGAAATCAGTAAGGAATGCTCCTGCGCCCATAGTAAGTTTATTCACCAGCATAAAAATGCCCCTATCCGTTCCATCAATGACAGAAAATGAGATCTTATCGGCTTTCATAATTCGCATAAGATGAGACAGGAAGTGTTCGCAGTTTGTAACCACAAAGTCCTGCAATCAGTAGGTATCTTCACAATTAATAATTTTCACAGTTGGGAAAGGAAAAAAAGATAATTACTGTACATCTGAGGCTCGCGAGTGGAGGGACGCCAGGTTATCTGTGAAACCCGATACAGGGATTCCTTTGTCAAATCCTTCATAGTACAAAATTGTACGCTTAGCGTCAAGCAACAAGTGGAGAGTTAAATTTTGACTGACGTAATACGCAACGTTACTCGGAGTCATCGTCACCACGCTAGAGCGCATGGTTAGCAGGAGTATGAAAAACCCTGGAATGAGAAGTTGTGGTATTTACTATGATCAGGGTGTGAAATGAAAGATGATATACCTACAAGCGTTCTTAAACTTCGGTGGTCCAAATTTTCCGCACTGACATTGGATAGGGTTGTCTGTAATGTAATCCTGCCAGTCCTGTAAAACAAATTGGTTGAATGATAATTACTCCATTTAAATAGCAGTGCTGAAGCCATAGCGTTAATGACTGCTCGTACCGTAAGGTTACAATGTGAATTGGTTGGCAGAAAAGATTTTGGTTTTTCTATAAGATATCTGCCGCATAGCCTGTAAAAGAAAGAATATGTAAACGTGGAACCTTTTGTAGTAGGAGTAAGTAATTTTGCAATACGTGTTGACGATTTTATGGGCCTCGCCACCTGTAAAAGACAATATTTGAGCGTTGCTTTGTAGTTTCAAATTAATTATAAGAAATAAGTGGTTAATTATGACGGTGTTATTATTTTTAAATTCTGAAATTTATTAAAATTTAACTGACCAAGATAATACCAATCCAGCTGCGACCTTAGCGACATTCCTAGATTGTATGGAAGGCTAATGTGTTGAACATTAGGAGTAACGTTACTTACGATGGAAAACAGTATTAGCACAAGGAAATTCATGATGGAAGCAACCTCTTCAAAGTCGAGACAAGACTGTACAGACTAGAACAATTTCATTGTCCCTGATTTAAAATTACATTCTCATATTTCGGGGAACAGAATGCACCCGACATTAAACGAGTCGTGGCAAAAAAAATTGGAACATGATCAAGCTGAAGATTCTCAAATAGTGAACATAGCCAATTGTGATTGAACGTTTGCAAAAAGTAGCATACCTATTGTAAGGCTTGGTAATGAAAAACGTACTACTTAGCCCCAAAATACATACGCATATCATTTGCCCTGCATCGTGTTCATCTGCTAGTAGTTTGATGAATGAAGTCATTGTGAGTATCTCGTAGCATCATGTAACTGAAAATGCGTTGTTTTATAATCCCTACATCCTTTCGCTGTTGCACAAGGAAGCGCAGGATGGAAACATTGGACTAGGGTATGAATACGAAAGATGTGGTAGTTAGGATTAGGTACACGTAATTCATTGAAGTGTTCCCATTTTTTAATGTCTAGCAGCTGCACTTATTTTTACGTGAATATGCATATCAGGATGTAAAAACAAGTGGCAAGCGTCCTAAGTATTCAATTATTACTGAAGAAAAGAAAAGCGTTTAAGCAAGTAAGTCAAAAAGTGAATCTCAAGGAATAGAAATAAAACAAACAGTAAATTTTATTTTTAGAAACTCAGCATGTTGATTACATGACATAGGTATATATGATAAAAAATAATGGTTGATGATGGTATACCCCGCTATAATGTATGAATGCTGAATGATTTCCTTGATACAAAAACACGAGCGGGCGCATGTAACTCAAATGAGGATAACTGTGAAAGCCGAAATCGAAAAATTTGTATAAGTAGGTATAGGTACGTCCTTTTGTTTTGTGGATAGTACTCATGTCTTTTTTCTTCTCCAGCAGTAAATGTAATATGCTTGCCTATTTTGGAAGAAGAAAATGTAGTGGACACGAATGATTCACAAATTTCGCATGCCTGGATGATGACAATATAATTTCGCATTCATGGCTTAACTGCAATAATATTGTACGGGGAATGTCCAGAAGTTTTGAAATTTAATAACTAAATTGATAAGAATTTGTAATTGTCTGCAATGGGGTGTCTGCTGTCCTGCTTCAAAAGGAAAATGGGGGTGGCGAGACCAAGGTGGATTAAAAAATTGACACAGAATTGTGTCACCAAGCAGTTACATACCTTCTGTTGATTAGGAACGGCATAACCTGAACATTCTTATTGCACTTTTGCAGATCACAGAATGCAGTTCACAGTTCCGAACCTGTCGTTGAGAGGGATGTGTTTAGGTAGTCATTAAGTTGGAGATTTAAAAAATACGTTTGCATAACAAGACGACGGCCTGGCCATCTTACACAATATTAGTTGGTAGGTAATGTAAAAAGTATATCAACCTATTCATTAATTTCAGAGGGGGTGAACAAGCTGCATTGGACTTAGGATACTCTTGGGAAAGCATTGACCTTGATGACCCGTATCAACCACCAACATTCCAGCCTATTCTAACTACCGCCCAGAGTGATTTTTTTTCACTTGTACTACGGTACTCCACACCTCCTTTACCTCCTCCACGGACTATGGTTGAAGGATGGACTGTTAACCGCCAGTACTTTCCACGCAATGAAACGCATGGTTCACTTCCTGATATCAGTGATACACAAACTCGAGGTTTGTTATATTAACTATGCATAATAAATTGATGATATGTAGCAATGCTGAATATTGCATATGTCAGGTTTCAGCTTTCAAAATGGGCTTCAGCAGCAGCAATTTTGCTGCTGTAATTTCTCGCAGTTTGAAAGACTTGTTGGGGTATTTGGTAATACGGACTCGAACTTATTTTATGTTCCGCTTTAATGAGGTATTTTCCCCAATGCATAGAGCACCAATGTTACTCAATTCTTTAGTTATTGATGTTAATGCATAGATACATATAAAGACGGAGCAATATCTTCAAGGAAGTTAATGTGGAATTTACATATTGTCATTTTTCAGTTATCAGGCGTGCAGCCTCCACCGACACACCAAGCTCAAGCAAGAAAACAAGTATTCGTCGCTGATGTGAAAGGAAAAATGAATGGAAACTCTCATTATGCCATTCACTGTTTTACTTACTGTATGTATCTGTGCTTTGTAGTACAAAGTTTGTACCATGAGCAGTAAAAAGTTTGTACCAGAAATACTGAATCTCACACGTCCCATTATTATCATAAATGTGTCACCGGAACACCATATTTCACGCAACAATTGACCTTTCACCCATCACTCAACTGGAATTACTTTTTTCAGCTTTTTCATTCTGAGCAGCCCTAGTACACTTTAAATTCCGTAATGCTCCCCTCTACTGCTCAAAGTGAATAGCTTTTTCCTGACTGTAGGCATATTAAGTACCATTATGAGGGTTCTCTTATGAAATACATACATTAATGATTCCAGCACATCTCGATAACCTCGGTCATTTCATTTTACAGAGTAAAGCCTTGTATACATATTATGTTCAAAATCCCACGAAGTAAAGTTGAAAAGCAAACTTCATCAACATTCCACGTCTCACAAGCTTTTAAACATTCACTTAGGATACTGCAGCATCAATGGAGTGTCTAAATTTCTAATTTTTTAAAATCTGTCTTATGTGCTCATTTCGTGAAAAATACACTTCTCAACTATTCTCAACTTTCCTGTTATAGTAACACTAGCTATGGCATCTAGTTTGTGGTTATCTGTTCTTATTTTTGTAGCGGCAATTAATCTTGACACCTGTCGTGCAAAAAAAATGTTCAAAAGTGTTGAAGATTCTGGCATCGGGCATTCAACTGGACTACTTCCTACTTGCAATGAAGAGGTAAGAAAACTTTTGCACGCTTAACAATTTTTGTGAAATGCAAGCAACGGTTCAACTGTACAACAGTTAGTTATTGTGTGTACCATATTCATTAAAAAATCTAATCACTGTTATGCTTCGCAGGATATCATGCGATCCATTTGGTCAACGAAAATGGTCACTACAATTCCAGAGCATCAGGAGGATTCTATTTTAAGTAAGTTAAATATATTAATGTGTAGTGACAGTAATGCTGTACATGCGACAGAAGCAGTTTGGGGTGCCTTGAGATTGTTTTCAGTTGAGACTAATTGTTTGATTATCTGTTGCACATTAGGTATGATGAGCAACTGCTCCTTCCCTACTGATGCACGTCAGGCTTGCATCCTTGGATTCGGGGAGCTGTTGGATGCTGCTGCGGAGGAGAAAATAGCATTCCTATTCATTGACACTGCTAGATTCATGTGCGCAGATATTTTCATCGCGGAAGGAACTGGAGAGGAGTATGTGCAGTTCAGGAAGAAAACTGACGCGCTTGAATCTGCTCCAAATTTTGTGGTACAAATTGTATTTTTTATTTATTGCAAATATTTGTATTTACCGATAAAACGTGATTTAAACGATTGCAATGTGTACTGGTAGAATGGAACCACCCATCTCTATGAGGCCTCACTTCCGTTTGTGACTTACTTGGAAGGTCAGGTACAAAAGGGCGTACCAATATTTTGGTACAACAAGTGCCTAATGGACGAGGAAAATTACAAGTTCACGGTTGGCGGTCATGGTGTTTTTGGTAAAAATTTACTAAATTTAAATAATGAAATGCTCATTTGTATGAAAATGAAAGGTTGCAAATTTTTCTTTTAATCTTTTAAGGCATGCGTTCCGATGGATCAAAGCCAGGTTTGCGGGCACGTCAAACAACTTCCATGCAATGCAGGATAATGGTAAGTCAACCGATGGTAAATCTTGCACTAAACGTCGGAGACGGGTTTTTCTTTATTTTAAGCCTCTTTTTGCAGACGTACGAATTGCCTACTTCGCCCAACATCATATATTTCACCGCCAAGGACGAAGTTGCGGTTATAGGTATGTTTATTTTTGGAATTGAAATAATCTGTTTTTGGAGCACAGACATGTGCAAAGTTGGCAAGGCATGTAATGATGATTTTATGTTCTTTTTAAGATGATCTAGCAGACTGTTTAAACAACCAGGCCGGGGGATGTGTTTTTGGTCTTGCTGACACAATTTCTGCGTACTACGCCGGCAGCTTATTCGTTATGGTTGTGTCAAACAACACACCGTTAGTGTCAGCACAATACATAAATTCCATCACAGGAGATACAATGACGAGACACATGAAGTACGACGCCACCTTTAACGACAAGGATATAATCTATGTACGGACAGAATTCATGATAATGTACAATGCAACTATAATTACATGAATAGTAAAATCAATTAATGTTTCTAAGCTTTGCGTTTTTATTGTACACAGGAGGGATTACTGTACCACTTCGACTTATGTGTGCCTTTCCTGGAATACATTGCCGCCCATACTGTTCCGCATACATTGGTTGTCGTAAAGTCTGGTAACGTACGCGGTTTTAACGACCGCTTGTTCCAACAGTTCAAGGACGGCGTTGGAGGTACTTATTCCATTCAAACAATTGATTTGAGAGTTATCGTAGTTTATTTTTAACAAATTTCCTAAAATCATTTACTGTCACCTCTTTGCATCTGGATTTAATCTAATCATTTGTAGTATTGAAGTGTCATTTTGTTTCAACCTAGTTGAAATAATTTATTGCATTATGCCTAAAATCACCCGATGCATGCATTATTTTGTAAATGACTGACTAATTTGACTTATGTTTGTACATATACGTACAATACAAGTTACTACAGATTCATAAACCGGAATGTGTTTTACTTTTATAGGTATTCTTCTTATTGACCCGACTGCCCCTGTAACTTTTAACATGCCGTTGCGTGGTGGAAATCTAACTGGAAATAAAACAGTAAATGCCACCACCATGCCAGCCAGCTCATTCAGTGCCTCCTGCAATTTCACATTAATGATAATTATGATTATTATCGCCATTTACTTAGTACGTTGATGTTTGAGTATCATAATGACATCAAGAAGTAGTGATGTATGACAGTTACATATGCATGTATGAAGTTTGTTTATCTTAATAGTTTCAAAAGTTCAAAGGTTATTTGTTGGTTTACATGTTATTGGATAATATTTAGATACGGCAGGTTGCAGGTTGTTTTTAAATAAACATATATTTGCTAAAACATACCTGTTTGTTACTATATGAATCCCTACATAATTTTATCAGAAAGAGTAGTATTTAATAAATATGTTTTAATTAGACACGCTTGATTAAATGATTTGTTATATTGTTTATTCAAACATTCACCAGCGGAAAAAGTACCGAAAGAAGTCAAAAAATTTTTGAGTGATGGTTTTGCTTTTACGTTTCTTATCTTGTTCATAATTCAAATGGGCGATGGTAACCTCATAATTATCGGCAACTTGTTGATCCCAATTAGCTCCTTCTTTTCGAGCTTTAAACGTTAAAAATTTATTATAAAGTTCATAATATCATCATTTTGTGCCATAAATAATGATTTTCATCTCATTTCGACTAACCAATAATTTTTATTCCGGACGCAACAAAGTTTTCATATATTGGATCGCCTTCGTTAATGAAGTAAATCGCACCATTAAATCCACCCAATCGTAGTACGTCAAGGAAAGGGTGACAGCTGATAACCCCCTGGAATTTTAACATTTGATGCGGAGAGAAAAGGGCTTGAAAATGAATGAGACTTTAATTTGATACACAGCGTCATTTAAGTGTCAAACCTTCAACTGCTTTATCTGCTCATCATTAGTGATGTGATGCATACAATAAGTGGCATTCGAAGGATCTTTAGTTAAAGTAGTGACCATGTTGAAATTATGGGCAACAACAACGTACTTTAAGGGCAGGGTAGCCAAGCTTTTAATAACTTCTTCCACACCAGCCACACATGGGTTTTCCTCAAAGCACTCGTACGTTGTTTCGCTGGGTATGCAGTGACGAAGCGCATCTAATTGAAAGCGAAAATAAGTTTTTATGTTATAGTATGCTCCTCAGGCGTTACTATCGGAAAACATACTCCGTTCTAAGTCCTGTAAACCAGGTGATACGTGATCCCTGTTCCAGTAGCGAGATCCAATACTTTCGCAGGGCAAAGTGCCTTGACTGTCATTGTTTAGCAAAAGTAACTCTGGCAATGTTTTCGTCTTAGAAGCGTCGTCTTCTTTGGGATCACCTATAAATGCACATGTCAATCTCATGATACTAAGCTCTCAGCGGTGTGTCTTACGACACCACAAATTAATTATTTAATTTCATAACAATTTATTGCGTAATTCATTTGAAGGGCATAAGCACAATATGTGCGACTACAAATTTCATGCGCAGTACATGAAGTAAGGTGTTGAGTAACGATCGTTATGCAGTGCTGCTTGATTGAACATGATAACACTATTGATTACCCTGTTGACGAGAATAGAAACCACCCAATCCTCCTGAGATTGCCCGAAAGCTGCGCAATGAAAGGTTAATATTTAACCTCCGTAAGCAAGATTTGTATGTTTGTACTTTTTCTTACAAACTCACCGGTATTCTGCGTTGGAACTGCTTGCATTGCTCATAGTCACCGACCAATTCAAATTCTTGACGTCTCGAGATATGTATTGAAACAGGTTTTCACAATGAATGACATCTGCTTCCTAAATAGAAGTGAAAGAGTAATGTAATGCGTCATTGCATTTGACACTAATTACTACAGGCTTAAGATTTACAATTTAACCTTTGGCATTTTATCTAGCTCCAAAATATCCAGGGATGAGATGAATTGCTCGATAATGTCATTATTTTCTTTGTTTTTGAGCTGAAGATTGAAGAAGTTCACATCTCCGTCCACAATCAAATTTAATGTACGCTCTTGTTTTAGGGCCTTAATGGTGTCCTCGATTCCCCAGAAAACCTTTGATAGGATGGTAAAAGTGAAAGAATATTATCTGCTCCAACGTAGTAACTATTTTTATATTGTATGAACTTAAAGTAACTTCACCTTCGTCGGTGCCGTGTAATATAAGTAAACAAAGGTTCCTGAAAATAACAAATGACATGAAATAAGTGAAATGATGAACATGAACTTAATGATATTGTGCACGGCTTATTTATATTTTAGTAAACTTTTAAGTTTTCAAATACCTGCAACACGGTGTGAGTTGGTGCTGTCCACTTTTGAGGGATTCCTTGTCAAAAATGTTATAGGCATCTGCATCACCATAAAAAAAGAAATCTTAAATCATTAACAAGAACAGATGATATATGTATTGTTTATGAGCTTTAAAGGCTTTACCCTAGAACAAGTGTCTCGCTCCTTCACAAAACGAGTTGTCCGTGATTGCTTTAACACGAAATTGCCAAGGGCCTCGTTCTCAGTTTCCTGGCACTCATACACATGATAGTGTATCTCCTTGTTTTCAGTGTTGCACGCGTTAAAGGCAGGGATGACTGCTGCTGCGCAAAAGAGGATGATGATGTTCATATTCATCATTAAAATACGCACACGTAACCTGGTCCTTTACACTTGTAGAACTGTGATAAGCTTATGACACCAGTACTTGAACCGAAACGAATGGTTTTTAATTAATTTATATAATTCCAAGTTGACGCTGCAGCGAAGTACTTAAGCGCACATATAAGTAAGACGAAAATCAGTGAAACGCCGTCTGATTAGCAAACAAGAAGCAACAATGTCGCTCAGAGGAAACATGTTCTACATTTTACTTCTTTTCTTTCTTGGTAAGCGATCCCGATTTTTTCTCTTAGTATAATAATTCATTATGTTGTATTTTTAGTTCAACAGCTCCAATGCCTTAAATGGGAAGATGAACAGTTTGCCAAAATTCGGGGAGATTTGGTAACTTGGTGGAGGGAATCTGGACCGCAGCCAAAGATGGAGTGCACCAAAACGGTGAATTCATTATTCTATGTTTGCGTCATGTATTATTTAATGTAAACATTTTCATTCGTGATGTGTTATCTCATTAACGATCCTCAGGACCATGAACAAGCCATTCGGGACTACACGCAGAAATTGGATGATGATGTTGGTCGGCAAGCTCTAAATAGTTTGCATACATTAATGATGAAATCAAATGACACTCCATTTGTAGGCCTGGATGAATCCTTAATAGCTATCAGATCAAGGGCAGCCCGTGTTTTAATTCTATCGACGACGAAGCACATATCGGTTTACGATTTTAGGTAATTGGTCTACTATACGCGCTTACCTTCAATAGGAATTAATTTTAAAAAAGTTGGACAAAATTCTGATTTTTATGATTTCATGTACCACAGGAACCCTCTCACAGGACACCATTTCTACGAATTCTGCAATGGATATGATTGCGCTAGTGGAGGTGAACGGCAGTATGGCAGGGTAAAGTAATTTATTTAAGTAATTGTACGCAATTAATACAACACCATTCATACAAAGACCATTTGGACTTTCCCGTAGGATCGGACGTATTTTCTTGTTGGATGCACGCCGTTTCCGAAATGGATACGCAAGTTTTATCCAAGAACTGGTCCAGTGGTTGCTTCCGTACATTATTCATCTGATTTCTTCAAAAGGGTTAATGAAATTGGCGGATTCTTCACTGATAAGTTTTTACTGTACACAGGGAAAAGGACAGGACTGCCTTCCGTGAAATCATGGAGCAAATATTTTCTTGCATTTAGTACTATAAAAGCATGAACTTGACCTCTTGAGGATGACGGTCATACTGCAGTTAAATACAGTAAGAATGTATGTACAACGACGATAATATCTTGTAGAATTATGATGTTCTTTAATGCAGTGCGAGTAAATAAATATCGCCGATTCATGAATACTTCTCTCACTACGTCTGCAACCAAAGTCCTAAAGCCATCTCTTGCTGCAATTTCATTTCAAGTAAGCAAATACCGTTCTCTTTCGGTGATACTAGGTGTGCATCATGAAACATACAACTAGCCAAGAGCAATCAACATCGCATTGGTCTGCCGTTACCCCATCCGCAATTGCGAGGGCTCTATACCAAGCTTCAAATGGGAGCAAAAGAAAACTTTTATCACGGCTGCATAAAATGCATAACACTGTATGGGGTTTGGCCTGTGATCTGTTATTCCTTGATATGAACATTACGACGACTGAAAGGGATCGCCTCTTCCTGATGAACGCGTGGGTGTGGGATCGCAAAAATCTGCACGTAAGATAAAATAGACAATATATCTTAATTGTTCAATGTAAAGGACATCTTGCCATGTCAGTAGTACAACACAAGTGTTTTTTTATTAGAGATTATACGACGAAATACATCAAGGAACACTTGGCTCGGATCATCTGTCTGTCCTTTCCAAGAACACAAAACAGAGCAAGAACGCAGAACCTGAAGAGGAAGTTAAGGGGCATTGCTTCTGCGAGAGGAAGTACAGAACAGCAACTAACATCCCAGTGCTGAAATGCGATGACTGCGGTCAGTTGATCCATTCCATTTGCGCTGGAGTGGAACCACCAGAGTACGCTGAAGGTGTGCATTTCAGGTGTGGCTTATGTACGGGGACACTTACAATACCATCCATATTCGACGTCACCTGTGACACTTTGGACACTCAGTCGGCTGATGAAAATGACTCCATCGGAGACTTGGATGAGGCCTGGCAAGATAGTACCGCCGATAGTGATGCGGACGACGACAGTTGTCGTGATTTGGAGAGAAGTGACTCCGATGGGAGCTTTAAGGAAACGCAAACCCGAATCACACAGCCTGCGCCGACGGAAAGAAGTGTTACGATAGGGCTTGCTGGTAAGAATCTGAAAAATGAAGCTGAAGACAGCAGTTCCGGATTGTCGAACATTTCGAGCATTGAAGATGACTACCTATTGGACAACGTGCATGTGAAGGTGGAAAACGATTCCGTTTATCCCAGAGCAGCGACTTTGAAAGGACCCAGGTAGTAATAGCAATTATTTGATTAATCTGTCACAATATTTTCGACTGAAATGAATGAAAGACGCCTGTTATATTTTGCAGTAAACAGGAGCACGTTCAGCTTGAAGGTAGTTACGCTATCATGAATTTCTACACTTTTATTGGCAAGTTTATCCACTGCAGATGTTTCTGAAATCTATATGGCGTGTTAAAGGTTCACAGGAATGGCGACGGAGCCCCACCAAAGTAACCAGAAAATTGAAAACTCCGTCCACAACGGGAACACAAAAGCACATCTTGCGCCGAATGGGATCAACATTGTCTCTGACTGGGCGCCGCCTGACACGCAGTAGGTTGTTTGCGAGCCCTCCAATGGATGTATACAGTCAAAGCGACCGAGGTAACTGAAGAGATGTTTTAAAATCCATTGTTCACTTTTAAAATCAATTGATTTCTTGATTTCCGAACAGACGATTGGGAGGACTGCGCCGGTGACCAAGATGAAAAGAAGCAAGGTGCGGGTTACATTTCGAAGGAGGACGGTGAACATGTGGGAACTGAATTTGAGGAACAGTACGGATTGCAAATTTGTTCCGTTAGATTATATATATTATTAAACTAAAAAACCTTCATGATTATTGTATGTGTTGTTCTGTAGGTCAAAGGTATCTTCACGTCCCACGACTTCCCAGGACGGGGGTGATGATGGGGCAGCGGCAACTAGACGGGAAGATCGTCTGCAGTCGCAACGGTAAGTTTGTGAACTCCATTAATAGCAAAGTTGAGAATCCTCCGCGGTGAACATGTTATTTATTCTGACTCAGGTCAAAGGTATCTTCACGTCCCACGACTTCCCAGGACGGGGGTGATGATGGGGCAGCGGCAACTAGACGGGAAGATCGTCTGCAGTCGCAACGGTAAGTTTGTGAACTCCATTAATAGCAAAATTGAGAATCCTCCGCGGTGAACATGTTATTTATTCTGACTCAGGTCAAAGGTATCCTCACGTCCCACGACTTCCCAGGACGGGGGTGATGATGGGGCAGCGGCAACTAGACGGGAAGATCGTCTGCAGTCGCAACGGTAAGTTTGTGAACTCCATTAATAGCAAAATTGAGAATCCTCCGCGATAAACATGTTATTTATTCTGACTCAGGCCAAAGGTATCCTCACGTCCCACAACTTCCCAGGACGGGGGTGATGATGGGGCAGCGGAAATTGGCTCAGGCTATCAGCAGCAGTCCCAACGGTTAGTTGGTACAAGTACTATAATCAGAACAATTCATTGCAACAATTTCATAATTTTTCTTTACTATTACAGGGCAAAAGAGTCTAGCAATGCCCCAGTTACTTTCACCTTTAAGATTCCTGAGGAAGAGTGGAAGCAATATCTTCAGTTGAAGAAAAGCGATAAAAATTACGGAACCCGCATAATTACTGAAGTTGCATGGCATTGCGATAAGGAGTATTGCAACAGTTTTAATGACAGGTTCAACAAGGTTCAGAAGGGATGTGTCCTGAGATTTAGGGATAAAAAGGTTAGGCAGCAGAAGACGTGGGGTGCTTTCTTTCGGTGTTACGGTCATTGTAAACAAGAAAGCTGCTCAGCCATTTGGACTTTTACAATTCAAGACACTCCAAGATCGGGAAAAAGCATAACAGTGGATGTAAAGTAAGTTTGTGTAATCTTGCAACGGATAGTGATCATTACTAATTATAATGTTTGCCCTTGGTGATTCCTAGGCTTCACAAAGGAGTGATTTATCATACCGGAGTGGAACCAAAGTATCGACGAATGCACGGTTCCAAAACGAAAGCGGCCCGGCAGCAAGTGAAAGAAAACTTCCCCGCTGCTGTTCGGAATAAAAGATTTCAAAACGCTGACGAGGAAGCATTGGCCGCCGGAAACTTCACAGAGGTTGCCAGCAAGGCGGCGTTTCAACGTGCCAGAACAAAGGTGACTACAACAATATTATACTGTTATATTATACTCTTGGTAAAGGTAACACCAATTTTTTATGAAGGCGCGACAGGAGGGCGACCTAGATGCCGACGTCGTGAAAGATGTTCTACTGACGCAGGCGAACCTGGAGAAAAGTCATGCCGACGCTAAACTACCCGGGTACATACGTGTCTTTTCTGTCTATCCTGTCATACTAATTGCATATACCAGGAGGCAAATGGACTTATTCCGACAGTGTGTTATGCAAGAAAAGGATGTCACGTTGCAGCTCGACGGAACTGGTTGCGTTTTTTATAAGCTGGGGAAGCCATATGACTGCAGGGAAAGCATTCTATACAGCCTTGTAAAACAGTCGCCGTCGCATGGAACACCGTTAGTTTTGCTGGAGTTTGTCTTGTCGGATTCGTCAATGAGCAACATCCATTTCTGCTTACACAATTTTTTTTACAAGTAAATACGTCCTTTGCACATTTTTCATGGAAGTTAATTCCCATTGCATGAATGCTGTACAATGCAAATGTAAACATTCTTCTTTTTGTAGCTTCCGGCAAGTCACCAACATGAGAAGGGTTAACTATGGCGTAGCTAAAATTGAGGTATTGACGACACGGACCTGAGGCTCTTACATGCATCGTTTTAACAGTAACTATAAAGTGCTTAATAAGAATGATTTTCTTTTTACAGGTTGACTTCTCATTGGGATTGATAAGCGCGATTAACTTGCTATTTAACAATTGCACTTTAGCAGACACGATGCGCCGCTTCTGGAGAAAAATGGTAGGAGAGGTGGTGGACGGCCCATTTGCAATACACGTATGTCGCTTCCACGTTGCAAGAGCAATGAAGAAGCAAATCCACAAGTTTTTTGGTGCGGCTGGGCCAGAGGTGGAGACAACAATAAAGTCATGGGGAGCCAGACTACTTCGAGCGAAGGACCTATGGTCGTTTGATAAACTTGTGAAGGATATTTCAACGCTATGCGCTTATGAATTCATCAATGACGCTGTTTCTGATGCAGAAGAAAATCTTATCGTCCCATGCTCTCGTGAAGGTATGCGTACATACGTTGATTCATATTTGAGAATGTTATGTTGTAATGCGAATATGAAATGAAATATGTTAATCGCTACACACCCTTTTTCACGACGGTTCCGTATCACAGGGGAGGAACCCTGGAGTGGCTTCCAATCAAGCTACTGGCAGTCTACAAATGAAGCATTCTGGAAGATGAGCCCGTTTGGCGAGTATGCCGCAGAAATAATACAATCAGCCTTAGAAAGCAACAGAGATGCGGTTAAGAATGCTTCAGATGATGATCCCAGAAACAGGTTTCATAGTAGGGAGTTTCTGGAGTACCTTCAAATAACAATCCTCCCATACTTCCCAATTGTGTCGCATGCCGTCTTCAACGTCCTCCATCTGCCGGTGGTGCAGGACACTAATAATATTATAGGCAATAAAAACTACGCCTTAATTTACGTTAATAATAATTTCAAAATTCTATTATCTGCAATAATTTCAAAGAATTTGCGAAAGTTTGTATTAAACATAATTTTTTATTATATCATTTAATATTCCAGAGGGGTACCACAATCTTCTCAAAAATAATATTCACGGAGGTCAATCCCGCCACCGTCTGTCACGGTTTCTCCGTGAGCAATTTATATACGTGGAAGGTGAATTAAGGATTAACAAGCACATACTTTCTAAAACCAAAATATCAATTACATGCACAGTAATAACTTGTTTACGTCGTAGGTGCCTGCAAGGAGTATACGTACGAAGGAGCCAGGGGTAGAAACTTTGATGGAAGCAACAATACAACCTCAACACCATTGCGTGAGCAAACGCAAAAGACAAATGTCAAAACCAAAAAGCGAGGAAACGCCACGAAACATGTTCCGCCTACTCCTAGGAAGCCGTCCAACGAAGGTAATAATGCGCTGAATGTTATCATTACATTTGTAAAACTAGGAGTGAAAATAAGTTTGTTTACAATGAAACAGACTCCCAGTCGCAAAACCGAGCGATGGATAGCCCGGAATCTCAAAAAGATGTTTTCAGGAAACCGAAACCAAGCACTAATGCTGCAGTAACAAAAACCTTTAGGATGGACGTTCCAGTAGTTCCACACGGAGGAAGCATCACTGTTCATGAAGAGAACATTGTCCTATCTAATACGTGCAACCTTGACACAACACTTCAGATACTGTTCTTCCTGTACAGAAAGAGCTCAGATTTCATAGGTTTATTACATGCAAGGGCTAAAATGCACCACAAAGATGCAAGCGTGTTGAAATGTTTGGAATTCATGGATTCTTCTAATTTTAATATGGCTAAGCAGATTTGGTTATTAGAAATTCTAAGTTTGAAGCACGTGCAATCAAACCTATTTGATAGTGAACGTAACACTGGGTTTGCTGGAATCGAACAATGGTTTCCAATTTCTAGAATTTACATGTGCAGAAATGAGCTTTGTGCAGTGTATGGACAGGTTAGGCATGCACGGACAAGGGAAGAAAGTGGAGTTGATGTTCCAGTTGGAAGTTTCTCCATATTCGATATTTATGCAACAACGTTTGACGCTATGTTGCAAATGCTTAATGCTTACACACAATGTACATCTCGATGTGCTATTTGCAACATGAAATTATATATAGGCTACGAAATCTTGTTCAGTCACGGTTTCCTCATTTACGCTCTAAATGGGGAGGATGGGTTTGAGACGGCAGAATCGGATCTAGAGTTGTTACAGAGTGTCAAAGGAATAGGTTACAGGGTTTTTGCTTACACTACAATTGCTGAGGGCACAATTCCCCACCTTACAGCTACAATTGTTTATGAAGGATCCCGATATTGTTTTGATGACTTGCTCAAGTCGTCTAAAAGAGTTGACAAGCTTTCCCATAAAAGGATTACGTCAGTTTGGCTGGCAAAACCAAAGGTTACATTAAGTTAGGGCAAAGGTTTTTTTGATAACTTTTAAATCCAAATTACATATATTCCAATCAGTGTTATTTATTACACTGATTTGGTTCCAAGATGTTACCAGCAGTGTCAAGATGTCAAATTGTATGTTATCACACGATAATCTAGATAAAATATGAAATGACATAGTGAATGATGAAAGACGTATTTGTCTTGTTGGCGATAAATACATTTCTGTAATAAATACATATTAACTTTAAGGTGTTGCTGCCTGAAGGAAAATGCCACCTTTAATAAAATAATATCTTCAATGATGCGTTATGATTACTTTTTGGTTTATGGTTGGTTTATTATAAAAAGGGTGTGCATTTCATTCCACCCTCAGTAGCTCTCCACGAGTCTTGAAGAACTTACAACTAAAACTTTATTTATTTTCAACGTGTCATTATTTTCAAGCACAGACACGACGGTATACCTTCTACCTAACTGGAAATTAAATTTCCACCCGCTTTTTAATACAGTTTAGACTTCCTGAATCCGGCAAGAACAGAGTGTAAATTTCTTCATACCAGGTAATACTTGTTATACCTAAATACTTAATACACTGTAATACTTATTATTGGTGTGATTACGGAGCTGGTTAATAATCACTTTAAGTACATCTGCTTAACGGCGTGCTGGCCTAAGCTTTCAAATAGGTGTGGGAAAATAGTAACGATGATTTTTTTCTTCGTACATACAGATTTACCAGACTTGCCAGTACTCACGTCAACAAACTGCAACGAGCACCCACTGACGGAGTCATGTGCTGTGACAGAGCAGTTAAACGACATAAACACAGACTCCTTACTACTCCTTGCACTGATGAACAAAATGTTGACAAAATCCGGCTTACGAGAGGCAGATGTGGAGGACGTAGACCTTCCTAATGTGCCACTGACCACCGTAGGTTCAAGTTCAAGTGGAGCTGAGCCACCATCTGAGAAGTTTATCACAGCCGCGGGTTTCCACTGGTATAGCCTCCTCAAGCAAAGACTTCATATGCGTAAGTTATCTCGAAATGAAGAAAGTGGAAATGGAAACCGAGTGAGGAGGTCACCATTTTTTCAAGCAGCTCTTAAAGGAGTCACTGGCGTTGCTGCTTTATTCGGTATTGATGATGTTGTAGGGATGTTTAGCGATATTTTTGTTAGTAAGGATAAAATACTGAATATTCTAACAAGTTTGAAAGCTTACATGCCTGTAGACCGGCAATCATTTGCTGAGGTTGTCAAGAAAACGTCAGAATTTGAGGCTTTTGCTAAAAGTAAGTTCGCCCAGATTATGACAGACAATCAGGAGATACAAAATCTAACGGCCAACATCGACCAAGAGGTTAAATCCCACCGGTTGGATATTTCCGTTATGCAGGATGGGTACTCCCAAACACAACGAGTGTTGGCAGATGTTTCAACCCTTCTTTTCACTTCCATTCTTTACATGATGCAAATAAATGCTTTTTCGGTAAGAACCAGATTTCACCAGATTTCCATAATTTTCGTGTCTGGTAATTTTTTGCTGCACTAATTTGCTCCACTCAGACATGCAGATCCCATGAGCTACCCTTGGTGTACGTACCACCTAGCCTACTACATGAAACATTAACGAGACTGGAGGAAACGTTGGCCGACGACATTGAGTTTGCAATTCCAAAGCAAAAGTCGGGGCTTTTCTACACACTTTCCGGTTTAACAAATTGCCTGTTCGATGACGAAGGTGGAACGATTAGGCTACAAATACCTTTGAAACAGCGAGGTGCAATCCTCCAACTTTTTGAGGTAATTATTACTTAATTGGACATTAGAGTGACAATGGGACAAATAGGTATATTGCGTATATTTGTTAATGGGTGTTGAATCAGTGATAACGGAGTTTCATATAAATTGTAGGTGCGGCCGTTACAATTTGCATGGGAGGAAAAGACTTGCGTACTGGAATTGGATGCATCTTTCGTCGTCAGAGAAAAACGGTCAGGTTTTATATATCCCGTTACTGCTGTTGACTCCTGTGACCCCATTCGCTCAAAACAATGTAAAGTACCGGAATCCACCATGGATGACACCACGTCAAGCTGCGTTAGCATTATACTTGGTGGTAAGCCTCCACAGCACATTATATTATAAGTATTACATTGCTGAAATGATATGTAGTAGGTACTTTTAGGAATTCATTTTAATTACATGTTCCTTATTGCTTGCCCAGGTGGGACGACGGAGGAGATCAAGTCAACCTGCCCAATTAGGTGCTCCAACAACCGTAAGCCTGAATTAGCCAAGACTTCGGACTCCACATTCGTGGGCACACATATACCACCCAATGCCCTCACCATTCACTGCCCTCAGGAAAACCGAACAGTGACGGAGGAGGTACAATTTGGAGCATTATACATCAAGACCCCTTGTTCCTGCTTAATCTTGTTGGAGGGAAAAATTGTTGGGCGTTCGACTACTCTGGTGTGTGACCCAACTGACGTACTTACAGTTGAAGCGTTGTTGCCTGTTCATTTCATACTTTCGAAAGATATTATTCATTTCACAGAGGATGGGACGGATATCACGCGTTATCGTCACAAAGACGAAATTTTTGACCGGGACTTCCTTCAACAGAATAATCAGACACCAGATGAAGGGATTGTCACAACAAAACTTAACATCTTTTCTGTCGTTTGGAACCTTATACAGTCTTTGTTGTTGGGGTACTCCTTTTTTAGAATGCATACCATGGGCGCGCTCGTATTTCAGTTAGCAAACGGAATACCTAGGGCCGCAGCTTCATCCAATCATAAATGTAATTTACCTGACGATGCGTACATACTACTAATTGCCATTCTCACTTTCTCCATTATCAGCATCATACCTCAAATGATATTTTTTTTATGGAGCATTATCAAACGAACTTTCTGGCAAACCGTTGAAATTGAAGCAAAAAAACTGAACCTGGTCTCAAAAGTTGAGTCTAGTAACCAAAATGACAAGCAAGCAGTAGCATTAGGATACATGCAATCACGCAAGCATTCCATTTCGTCATTCGATTCTGAAATGGATAATTTTCAACAAACTAGGGTTTGATACAAAAATTTGAATTTAATAACAATTTTAATGTAACGTTACATTTCACTGAAACTGACACTGGCAGTAGGAACGATAAAATCAAAATGCAATAAAGTTATACATTTATTTAAAGATTGGAAATTCAATTACTTCAAGTTTAAAATTAAGTTACCTTGAATTGAATTGGCTACATATGATAATTTACTAACAACGCTATTTCATATTCCATTTCCCATCACTTTATACTAAGCATTTCCTCAATAACAGCTCCTGATTGTATTCCGAAAAAAAGGCACACCGCAATCTCAACATACCTGTCTTTTAAACAATTCCATTTATTTCATACAATGGCATCATAGTTTTGTATTTTATAAAATCATATTAAGGTTATTTGTAATCATCTTACTTCGTTTCATTATAAGAGTAAGAAATGATAAACTCGACTTGTAGTTGGAGCACCATATGGAATTATTCATAATAGAAATTGCGGTTAATGGCACATAGAATACTGGTCGGATCGCATACTTATAAATTTTCACGGAAATTCCCTGCAAGATTTTAAAATTTTAATGCATCGCTTTGTAACTAATAACTTAAATTTCTTGCCCAAACAATTAGTCTTACCAATTCGATGCTTACTTTGGCCAAACGAGTTTCAAATGTTTCACATACAGAAATTAATGCATTAATTGTTGACCATAAAAGTACCGGGAAGGAAAGCCCATGCCAAACAGCGATAAATGCAAAACATGCCAGCCTACTGACCACATTCTTCAACAATGATGGTAATCTTTTACCACGCAGTCCACTTAATGTCGGTTTGTAAATGTATCTGTAACGTCACAAGCTGGCACTATTGACAAGACAATTGCAACATTGAATCCTTGTAAAGCATTGCGTGCATACCTTTTCATGAACGTCATCATTCCGACATCAAATCGTCTCCATAACGTATTGTAACTATCGACACAAAGTAAAACGTAACAAATCACAAGAATGTAAAAATTAATGACGCCACATATACATACATCTGTCAATGATGACTCACATCATAGCAGAAATACATACCTATAAATATAAGCAGTGCAGCACGGAAGTGCATTGCAGCTCCTACCTTCCATCGATGCTAGCGTATTTGCGATTCCAAAAATAACTCTATATTTCAAAAAAAAATACACGCCTGCCATAGGCATGTAAAGCTCATAAGCGCTTCAATATTGCTAATTAACTGTTCAGGTTACAGTTGACATACCGTTCCAAAATAAGCATCCACACACACACCAAACACTTATTCTGTCATGTATGGTTATAAAATTCGATGTACTCCTGACTGGAATTATGTAAGCCAATATTTCCATTATCACAGCAACCGCTCCCGTTTTAAATAAGCTACCAAAATAACCATTGTTCACTCCACTGAAACTACAAGATTTTAATGATTATTTGTTTACGCCTGTTCCTTTTTGTTAAATTCTTTCATACCTTTTAAATGTTTCAAATGGGACAAACGGTCCACACAATAAGAAAGGTGGATAAAGTGTGTAAGATACAAAATCCCTTATTGCCACAATTTCATTCCTATCATTCCAGTTGTCAACACAGAAGCTGATGCAACGCAATACATTCCAGCACGTTGATGTATGCATGAAGTACTGAGTGCTCACCTCAATTTCAAGTACCTACAAAACAAACTACCTTGTACCTTTAATTGCTTTTACACTTATACAACATTTTTGCTTGATTACCTGATTCAATTCATGACTAATGACAATGACACAGATAGCACAACCGACTAAGAAAGCTTTAGACCTAAGCCTATACACAGTCCACCATAATAACAATGTCAATAATGCAACAGTTGTGAAAACAGTTCCATATACAATCCACGTAACGGCGAAAATGTGAATGAAGCTTAGACATCCAAATTTCTAAACCGTGCAAATATTAATAATGAATGAACATGATTTATTATTTGTTAGCACACCTATATATTCACGGTATCAGTTTATAAGAGGTTATTATTTACCTTAAGTATTAAGTAAAGTGCAAAATGCATAACAATATGACCAAAGTTTCCCTTCACCATTTCCCATTCAGTATCCGGTAAATCCTTCTCAGTAAAATCAACCTTCCAATGATATACGTCTAGAATCAATTTGCAATACTTTTATACTCCATCTATTACTCCCTTAAAAATACGATAATGCCTGGTACTTAACTTTGGGTCATTTATTAGCTGCTCTCTAACCTTTGCCCTCATATATGACGTGATATGTGCACTTGGTTACTATTGATAACCAAATCACAATGGATGTCCACGAAATAATACTTCTACACATATTTTGTGCACTCTCTGCTACAGACTTCATAACTCAACACTTCCCGTACAACTTCCGTTGTAAAACTGAATCTACATAGTTTTTGATTCCATCGCTTTGTCTGGTCTTCTATTTTTAGCAGTCACCTAAAAACATTAGTGTTCCACCATATTGCACAGAACGATACTTTTAAGATCATAGTATTTCGGAAATCAGTCACCACAACATCAAATTTACCGTAGCTTATGCATCTACGAACATATCCGACATTTTTCCGGGTTTTTAAATTTGACAGGTTGAATTACAAGACTCATGCTGTAAAAGCTGTAATAAGTAAAACTTGAGGATCCCTTGTTGCATTCAAAAGGCATCCCTGTTGGTTGCTGTTATACCCAACAATTCACACAGCTTGTACGGCGGAACAGTAATAGCCATTTATCGCAATCCTATATTGCTGTTACACGCATTTCATTCTAAACGTTCCATTATAGTTTTCAGTATTTCGACGTGATTCCACCAGTAGTAAAAGCAATGTTCCGAGTACGTGTTCGCCTATAAGCCTAAAGCCAAAGCTGTGTGTATGCGCGAAATGGTTACAGCGTCCGCATATACGCAATGCAGAAGGGGGTTCGAGTCTTGGTTTCGGCTAAACCTTTTCCTCTGTCATATTTTGGGTGCGAACATGCGTAAGAAATAATATTGCACTTTACACCAATAAAATATTTTTTAAACATTTTACGACATTCCAAAATAATTCTATCCACATATCTGGACAATTCATCCAATTATGAAAAACAATAACAATCAAATTATAAAATAAATTAATTTCAGTAAACAGGATACAATTGTACCATTTTACAGGTTCATAAAGTAACAGATGTGAAAATTCGGTACCACGTAATCACCAATTGATTATGGCCTCCTGGAGGTCGTATTTGGCCTCCGGCCTCCTGAAGGTCGTATTTATTTTGGCATCCTGAAGGTCGTATTATTGTTGGCCTCCTGAGGGTCGTATTTGGCATCCGGCCTCCTGAGGGTCGTATTTGGCATCCGGCCTCCTGAAGGTCGACTCCTTGGCCGGCCTCCTGCAGGTCGTCTTCGGCAGCCTGGGGGTCAGCCACCCTCCAGATCGTGACTCAACCTGTCCAAGTTTATAACTACTCAGGCCTGGAATTGTAACTTGTGGCGTTGAACTTTGATTTTCTATGTAACGAGTTCAGTGAACAACACTGGCGACTCTGTTGTCCAAATTGGCTAACAAATTGAAAAATGTGTTATTATTAGTTACTTAGGACGGTGGCGTGGTAGGCGAGGTTTTCAATGTGGTAGGTGTTAATATTAGTTCAGTAAACTCTCGGTATTTTGTTTGTAAAAAGTGAAGTTGAAACATATTTTAGAGCGCTATGTTAGCAGTTTAACTGATTGTGATGAAACTTTATGGTGCAGATGTCCATTTCAAGATCCATGCTGGACTCAATTACAATTCACTGTAATGTGGGACATTCTCAGTGTGCTCACTGATTGTGCGTTGAATTGTTATTGTGGGAATATATCTTCGCATATAACCCGACTAGATTATAATTCGCTGTAATTTGCTTTGAGGCATTCCCTGTTTGTTCACGTATTGTATGCTGATTTTTTTGGGAATTATTGAAGCCACAGCTTCTAATACGAGCAATATAGAGCAGCTATTTCCATATTCGGAACGCCTCGTCAAAGCATCTTGGAATTTTTTCATAGACAACATTAGTTGGAAGAGGACATTTGTAGGAACACATAAATGCCAAGAACTGGTCCCAATTCCATCGTGGAAGGAATATAAAAATGAAAATATCTGAAAAATTGCTTAACTGGTGCCAGCTATAAATAAAAATCTAGAGCACTTAGAGCAAAAAGGTTTTTTGCATCGTAATCAGAAGAAAAAACTCTAAATAGCACTTTTTTTCGTTTTTTGAATTTTTGTAAACTGACTCATAAAAATCGATGCAAACTTTGCGCATGTACCGACGTCAGTCATTGAAAGTCCAGCGTTAATGAAATATTTTTTTACTCGTGAATTACATAGTCGGAATCATTGTCATACAGAAATTTTAATTACACGCCAAAGATTGAACAATGTATTTGTAAGCTATCCTTTTGTTAACAAATGCCATAATAATTAGTATACGAAGAAAAAGTAAGGGGTAAGTTTTATTTTTATTAAAGTGTTTTAAAAAACATTTTGATTTTCATGACTCAACAAATGGGCGCAGGCCCTCACGGACGCTGGCTTGCGGTGGCTTTTCGAACCAGGGCCCCCAAAGGCAAGGGGCCCCTTAGCTTGTCGTCCCTCCATCTGTTTTAAAAGTAATAGTAAATTTCGAGGTACCACAATTCTATAAATACCATACTGCATAACATCGACGTGAAGATAAATTCATATTCCTCTGCATATATTGAGTCCAATCATTAGCTTCCTTTAACAAATACATTATTTTGCCCCGAAAGTATTTCCTTTCGAGCCGCTGGTTGGTAACTTGTCGTGACCATTTAAATTGAAAAGATAAAGAATATGGAGGTGCGAGAGAATGCATAGCAACGTTATATAAATTACTTTTCACTATAATGTTTATACTAATCTATCCAGTTGTATAGATAAGCCGACTGGGCCCCCTTTTTTGGCACTTCGTAAAAATGTTGCAATATTATAAGCGGAATAACTTTAACGTTGTTGGTAGTTAAATAATATACAGCATTCATAAATTATTACATTCGCTCGGGTAGTGGAAGATGAAAAGCTTGAACATTAGCGAAGTACGGAGTAATATATTGGAGAAAACCGGTGACGTATTGCGCATATTTTTTACTCCGGCCAGTATAGAGAACAAGGGCCACAGGGCCAGAGACCTGCAAAGTTTCGGACATTTAAGTGTACCACAGGCGTGGATACACGGGATTCTTTAAAAAAGCGTGCGAAAACTTTTGAACTGCAATGTCTTAGACGGGTTTAGAGATAATTCATTAAATTTAGCACTGTATTTAATCAACATCTACTGCGACTTTCAGAACCAAGTTGCCAACATTCCCGTTTCAGACGTAGAAGTTAAAATAATTTTGTCAACTTTTGGTGTCTCACCTAGAAACCAACAGCATTTTCTAATTTTGAGAGAATATTCCCAACCCAATAGAGTTCGTGTACCAAACACGAATTAAGCTAAAATCACAGCATATCGATGAAACAAGTTTTCATTCGTTGAATGCTTTCTGATTAATAATGATTACAAACTCATGCTACCGAAAGCTGTATGTATTAATCAAAGAAAAACCACACGTTTTGAAGCCCAACGATTTTTGAATATGCAGCTATGGATAGCGTTTCAATGCAACCATGTTTATATAAAATATGGTCAGTCGGAAGACAGGTCGTGTTTCTTCTCAAAGTGTTCCCATTATCGTTGAACCCTGATAACTTTTGTTTAAAATAAAATTCCGACTTCTTTTCTCCGTCAATATTGCCTTGGGAAATTATGACGGGGGCACAAATAATGTTAAGTGAAGTCGTTCCACAGATCACCTTAGAAATTCACTTCCGTCAAACGTTGTGGCATCACAACATTTGTGTCAGGCATCATGCCACCATCACCAGCAGATGGTTTATATATATATATATATGTGATTCTTGAGGAGCATATTTATATAAACTTGAATTTACTGCTGGGAACTGCATTTTGGAACAGAGTATCATAGAATATATCCAAATGCGTTTACCTTGTGTATGTTAATATTAATGTACATGTCGTTGCTAAGGTCATTATTCACGACCAAAAAAACATGGAGTAATTTGTGACTGTTTGCTAAAGTTCAGAGGACATAGTGTTTAAATGTCCTTTGATCATGTGTGAAAACACACATGGACTAAAGCAAGACTAATGGACCATAATGTTCAAAATGGTTCTCATAAAATGTCTGAATGTTCTTAGCCATTTGACCTTACTATTATAATGACATTTATTTCACAATACTGTTGACTTCCCATATATATTCTGTATGAACAGATTAGAGACTTCCAAATATGGCGATGGCCCAAGGGAAGGAGTGAAAACTGAACAATATCCCCAGACTGACTGAAGATGACATAGCTAGCGTGTAGGTTGTTTTATGGCGGAAATTGTATGGAAAATTAATGTTAGCTAGTAACGTTAAAGGAACTTGTGAAGAACTATGCAAGAAGTCAAATATATTATCCTGCCATTTCTTATCATGATGTGAATGTTGATCCGTCGGAGCTATTACAATACGTAGCACATTTCAAGCTTTCCAAAAGTCGCCGAAACTATTGTAATAAATTTTTTGTTCGTTATCGCAACCTCTCCTAAGAGATTTTACATTAAAACGAGGACATTGTGCCAACAAAACCTCAGAATTAAATGTTTGTGGTAAACAAAAAGGAATCAATTTGGTATTGATTTACACAGATTGAGCAACCGGTAGTGAAATACATTGAATTTCATGTATTCATTTATTGGTATATGTTTGCTTGTTAATGCACCAGCAAAAGCCAGTCCATTTAATGAAGAATATATAAAGCTCAAGGGTTTCAGATACATCCTTGGGTTTGTTAATATGGCTAATCTTAAAATTGTCGGTAGTTGCTTGAACTAATATAGTATTCACATCAGCAAATATTTCTATAGAATTTGTTTGGATGTTGGAAACATTTACATGCTTTAGAAAGTGTAAGTTTTACTTGCATTACTTATCTGTGAATATATTCAAGCGTACCGTTATGCATTGTAATGTAAAAGTAAAATGAAAAGGAAACCCCTCCAGTTCAATATCGTAGGAAATGGTATTTAGAATTATCGGATATCATATAAGTATCGACTGAACTATACTGGAATCTTTCCAAAAACTTCTTGAATCGGGAAAATTAACAGGATAGACGATTGAGTTTGATTCTGCATATGCTTCCATCATAAATCGCCTAAAAATGGCGTAGATATCGACAAATCTCATGAGCCCCCTTCTCATATGCCTGACCAGGGCCCCCAAGCAGCACGGTTAGGCACTGAATGGGCGGCAGTTTCTTACTGTTCCTTTTTCCTACCAAAATCTAGCTGCCAAATGTACTGGAGCTGTACACACTCGAACAGTACTCAACATATTTCTTACTTTCCCCCAACCTTGGTTTAACCAGAAGCACGAAATGTATTCATTTGATCGCTGGCCCTGGCCTGTGTTTGTGTTTAATTTTCAGCATTCCCGTTTTCCTGTTATTTTCTTGTTGTGATCGTCAGCTGCTTCATACATAATTTACTATTGTGAAATGTCAGTGAATCAACAGCTTTGGAAATCTGCTCTGCAATTTGGAAATTTCCTGTACTCCACCTCAGCCTCTGAGTTTGTAAAACTTTTAATTTTCGATATTTTTGACAGAGTTACTAAACTGGTGTTGTGTTTCGTAACTTTCTTTACATTAGTTCATTATTGATAAGGGGATTGTGTCGTTATGGGGAAAGGGAGAGATAAACCAGCTTGTTGCGAACCGGGATACCAAATCCCTCATTTGAGACCACGTAGCCAAAAGGGCGTACAAACTATTTCTGAAGAGGACAGGAAAAGAGGCCGCCAAGTATTTCCAGAGTTTGATTGGGAGAAGGCAACTCATATTTGTGTATCGTGCAGACTCAGACTAAAAGTGGATTATGACGAAATGCAAGAATCCAGCAGTGACGAGGATGGAAACCGATCAACGACACCGGATCCAGAGCCTCATCAATCTGTCCATCCCCAAGCGCGTGACCTTGAAAACACCGCGGAGATGCCGGAAGCCGGTGCTTCCTCCTCTAAACCGTTTGGACTTCATGAGAAACGCTCCATTCTGAGAGTGACTGCGGAAGACAAATTGGGTATGAATGGTAAAAAAGTTTTTATTTCTGCCTGATAAATTGATTCCTATCTAAATTATCTGCTCCAGTTTTAAAAAACTGTTTGTTGTTCTTAGGGAGATCCAGCAATGATTCCAGAATTCCTTCTCCTCCGGGCAGCACTCTAAGCAAAATATCCGAAGCGTCGGGGTCAGGATTTTCTGAAGCCACAAGTGTTGGCGTACCGGATGAACTGAACAGGACTTTGGAGATTGGAAACGTTACCCCAGCTATACCATCAGATAAGCGGAAACCACATAGGCTGCAGCAAAAATATCAGAAACTGAAGGACAAATTGAAACAACCATTTGATAAATTCTTCAAAGGAAACCTGGATCTCAGTCCACATTCCACGAAACGGAAACCGTGCGTGTACTGTAATAACCTATTCCATGAGCTGGCTTCAAGGTTCAAGACACTGGCTACTAAAGCGGAGCGTTACAAATGTTTAACGTGCGTCCCAAAACGTTTTACCATTAACGAAGTTGCGGAGCGAAGTGGCTGCAGCGTGTATATGGCTCGGGAAGCAAGCAAACTTCGATCCCTAAAGGGTGCATTCAGTGCACCGCCACCAAGACGCGGCAGAACTCTTCCTCCGGAAACAGAAGATGCGGTTAGGAGGTTTTATCTTTCTGATGACAACAGTAGGGCGTCTCCTTCACAACGGGATGTTGTATTTGTTACGGACGGTAACGGGAACAAATTCCAAGTTGAAAAACGGCGTATAATCCATAACCTCAATGAGCTGTACGGGAGCTTCAAGGAGAGCCACAAGGACATGGACGTGTCAGTAGCAAAATTTGCAAAACTACGGCCTAAAAATTGTGTGTGGCCAGGGAGGAACCGCCATCACGTTGTCTGCGTCTGCGAGATCCATCAAAATTTTACTTTCCTTTTGGAAGCACTGGGTATTAACATATCAACGACTGAATTCCTCAAGCAAATTGTATGCGATATAAACGACGAAAGTTGTCTACTTAATTTATGCAATCAATGCCCGAAAGAAGCCGTTATGGAAGAATTATTCAACTCAGTTGAAGAGGACGAAGACATTCAGTATACGCAATGGATTCACACTGACGGGACGAACATTAATATTTTGAGTGCATCTCGGGACGACTTTTTCAGAACGTTCCAGGAATACATTCCCAAAATAATGGAACACGATTTCATTCATCGCAAACAGTCTGAATTTCATCATAATCTTCGCCATAACGTTTTGAAAACTGAAGCTGCTATTACGGTTCAAGTCGACTATGGCCAAAATTACACATTTGTTGTCCAAGACGCTGTACAGGTAAACAAAGTTTTCCAATCTGATTTTTATTGTTATAGGTATTCAACTTTATACTCTGGTGTTGTCTTAAATTTAACGAAACGATTTTTCTGCAATTTTTTAGAGTTTCCATTGGTCGTGCAATCAGTCTACCCTATTGCCCTTCGTCGTTCATTGGTGGGACACGGAGGAGGAGATATTGCGCTACAAGACATACTGTGTGATAAGCGATGAACTAACCCACGACGCGGATACATTTCATGTGTTCAGGGCGAAGGTCATCCCATTAATTCAAAAAGATCTGGCAAAAATAGGCTTTGAGAAAATATACTACATCTCCGATGGCGCCGGGGGACAATTTAAAAACATTAAAAATCTAGCAAATTTAATGTTCCACAAGACGGAGTTCGGGATTGTTGCGGAATGGTCGTTTACAGCCACCTCTCACGGAAAGTCGACATGTGATGCGATTTGTGCTGTCGTTAAATGTTCAACTAGACGTGAGAGCTTGAAACCTGGCGTCTTTATTACTAATCCGCAGCAAATGTACGAGTACTGCAGCCGTCGATTAACAACAGGCACACTGAACTTTGTTTTCGTCTCAAAAGAAGAAGTTGCGGAAAAAAGGAACACACTCGAAGAGCGATACATGTTATTCAAGAAGCTACGCGGCACAAGACAACATCACCTGTTTCAGCCTCGGTCCAATAATATCATTCGCATGGTGCGTGCGTCAAACTGTAATTCGTTTGTCGATGTTGATTTCAAAAATGGCGAAGAACTGGAATTCTCCACCGAAATGCTGAGAATTGGAGATTTTTACGCTTTCTATGAAGCTGGCAATTACCACGTTGGTCGGGTACATTCTGTGGACACTCAGGAGGAAGATGTCGCGTTGCAGGTACTTAAGATAATTAATCGAAGAACAGGGGAGGCTCAATGGCCTGATCCAACTCAACTAATACATGTCGCATTTCGGAACATTTTGGTAAAAATTCATAGTCCACAAACTGACCATAGCGGCATTACTGTGAGGAGAGAAGACTTGAACACTATTAGGACTGTTCTAAGAAAATTCAAAAATTATAAAACCTAATTTTGTAGACCTCTACTTTTATTGTCTCGTACAATTTATTTTCATGTAAGCCATGTTGCTCATAAATTAATTTTGTCACATTATAATACACAATATGAAGTTTACACACAATATTTAATCAAATGTAATTCCAATGTACACTATCAAGGTATTTAATTAAATAGAATTAAAATGTAACAATTACTCTTTGAAACTTTATTAATTATAATGACATTTGTTAACAAAACGAGAGCTGACAAATACGTTGTTTAACGTGTGACGTGTAATAAAAATAACCGGAAATATATACAAGACCAAAATTAAATAAACACGAAATATAAAATAAAACGAAATTTGGGAATCATTTCTGTATGACAATGACTCCGACTATGTAATTCACGAGTAAAAAAATATTTCTTTAACGCTGGACTTTCAATGACTGACGTCGGTACATGCGCAAAGTTTGCATCGATTTGTATGAGTCAGTTTACAAAAATTCAAAAAACGAAAAAAAGTGCTATTTAGAGTTTTTTCTTCTGATTACGATGCAAAAAACCTTTTTGCTCTAAGTGCTCTAGATTTTTATTTATAGCTGGCACCAGTTAAGCAATTTTTCAGATATTTTCATTTTTATATTCCTTCCACGATGGAATTGGGACCAGTTCTTGGCATTTATGTGTTCCTACAAATGTCCTCTTCCAACTAATGTTGTCTATGAAAAAATTCCAAGATGCTTTGACGAGGCGTTCCGAATATGGAAACAATTGTATATATATACAATTGCAGCGGGTAATCCAATTGTGATTATGAAGGAGCTCCGAATAAGCAAACCATTGTAGCGTTTTATGTTTTAGATTTGTCAACTTAAATATCAAAGGACAAAATTAGAAGAACTTAAATCTAAACAAATCAGTGCCTTTCCATCCCACGAATCACCGCTAATGGATCTCCAAATTCAGTTCACATTGTCATTCGGACATGTACAAATCAATATAAACATTTTTTCTGATCCAAACTCTTTCCATGAGCAGCCACTAGCTTATTTGCAAGCAAATGTGGATTATACTACCATTTTTAAAAATTCATTCCTTGATTGTATTACCTTGTGGCGTGAAAATACCAAAAATGTATGCTGACAAGCTTCAGCAAAAATGTAAATATTTTACATCCGAATCGGCGTAGGTTGTAGTTTAGACAAGTATCATAGCCAGATATCGATTTTGTTTTTAAATAAAAGAATGAAGAATTTGAGTTTAGCAAATAACAAATTAGTGACGGGCGCTGTGAAATTTGAATGATGCAATTTTTCATTTACTACTCCAGCGGTGTAGTTATAAGTTGGTAGATTTTGCCTGTTCTCTATGAAATTCGCCGTAGTTCCCAAGTCGACATTTTCAGTTGGACATCGCACAGCAGTGGATTCTGGTATGACATAGTTTGGATAGAAATTAATTTTAATTCAATCCTCAATAACACGTTTACCCACATGTCGAAGATTCAAAGCGTTGAAATACTCTTTCAACACTTGTGCAGCATTCCGGTATTTTGAAGATGGTTATATCAATGGATAGAAAGTGAATAATTTTATCTGACATTCGGGTTTGTCTGAACTTATGACGTTCTTACTTTGAAGGGAAATTTGGATGACAATTTAGCATAAAAGTAATAATAACTCATGGGAGAAAAAGTTTTTCCGGAATGATAATTAATTTTAAACGCTATTTTCCTCTTCTCGAAGATTTTCTGTTTGTTCAAATAATTTCCAGGGAGGGGCACGTGCCCTCTGTGCCCTTTAGTGGGTACGATGGTGAGAGCAGGACACTCGCAACTTATTTCCAAACTACTTTGTTTCGGTTAGGATTGCTGATTTGTGGAATTTTACCGATTTAGGAAATATTATGATTTAAGAAAAACGCGTATTAAATTAGCCAATTAAAGAAAGTAATAGTAATAACCAAAAACAAATTTATTGTGAATATTTCAACGCAATAGGTTGATACATTGATCCTAGGAAATTTTCTCAAATACATAGGGTGGATATATATGACTTCTTCGAAGAGGAGTTTAGCAGTTACCAGTCCAAGTAGAAAGCAACAAGTTTGTTTGAACTTTTGCCGGTTCCTTTTCAGCACAATGTCAAAACCTAACAAGATCATTTAACAACCTAATAACAGCAAGAACATTATTTGGTGTCAGAACACAAAAATGACACCAAACCTTTACAAATTTGTCGTATCAATTGTGAATTTGTAAATGCTAGGTGTCATTTTTGTGTTGTGACTGCAAATAATTTTCTTGTATTACGAATGCCGGTAAACTATTGAGCTTTAAATATCCAAATCAACTGTCTATAATGTAATTTTACAACGAGAATGAGGTGGCAAAGTTAGATTTTGAATTTTATTTACCATTTTTGAATTATAAACAAAATACAGATTTTTCGCGCCAACGTTTCAAAATCTTAAAAATCGCACGCCATCGCCATGTTTGTAATTTGTTGTTCTATATGTGTGCCGAATTTCAAATTTGTAGCTCCAAAACTGCGCCCTACAGACTGCGTATCCACTTTTTTGTATTTGTGCCAATTTCTCACTAACCGTTACATTTAAAAGGCTATCCTTTTTGGGATTTAATTACCAAAATGCTACTAACAATTGAGCGGATTTTTAACAGAATTGAGAAAGGTCGTGATAGACCTTTCTATTTTCAGGAATACAAGCTCATCTAGATTCAACAGATTTTGATTTGAGATTGTTGGAATTACAAAGTTGATGACGTGAGTAGTTGAAAAACATTTACGGGAATTAAATATAATGGGTGGTGGGCATTGGAACGAAAGTAGATTTTGATCAGTTGTACCTTATTATTGGCTGATATGAATTAAACAATGGGTAATTTGAAATTTCGTAATATGTTTCAAACAGAAGATTTTAATTGAAATCGAGCTGACGATATTAGTCGATATCCGCTTTATGATGAAAAGTATCTATAATATGACCTTCCAACCACCGGCGCAAGTAACGATGCTAAAGGATCAGGACTAGTCAATAAATATGAGTAAAGTAGTTCTGATTTACTGGTGGTGAATGTGACTGCAGAGAGTGGCTTCTGTAAATTGGGGTGCATGTATTGAGTAAGCTCAATTATGCACGTTTAATATGTTTAAGGTGGGGGTGTTCGTCTAATATGTAAATCTTTTCAAAATCCGTATATCATCTTAGTGGACATATCCAAAATATTAAACCGAAAAAATTGCATAACACATATAACTCATAACCTACATACTATAATTATTTGTCCCTGATCAGCAATCATCCATCTCAATCATTTTCCCTCAATTTTTACAATAGAGTCGCGAATGTTTTTAATGAAGCCTGGTAGCAATTGAAATGACAAGCACAGTGAAATATGCATGCGTATAAAGTTTTTGGAACTCGATTCTATTCCTCTTCTTCTTCTGTACCGATCAATACTATCTCTCAGCAAACTTCCAACTGGGCCGAGCTGCAATTCATTTCATGTGGCTGAGTGATTTTTCGTACAGTGTTGCACTTCATTGTCAGCGATATATATTTCTGAGCTGGAGAGCTGCACATGTGTCGTAACTAATATGGAGGAACCGAGCTGGAGCTCGCAACAATGTTTTGATCGATTGATTTTGTCGTTTTGTTAGGAACACTTTGTGCTATTAAATGAAAACCAAATTCTAAAGAATGGGAGCAAATTGTCCTTGTAATTTTCTTATTTCATCAAATGCATAAATAACGGAGCAAGAAGCGTTTCTGGGTTTCAACTGAGCAACTTAGCAAATGATACTCAATTGAATCTTGATAGCAATATAAACGGCAAGACAGAGCAACGTAGATAATTACGTCGCCACAAAATACAACTGGGTGCCAGGTTAGTAGAATACAAACACAACTTGCATTGTTGAAGTATGTAATGGTTATTCCGATATGAAGTGAATGGTGACCTACAGATAATGTCAGTCAAACACTGATGATCGACGGTCAGCAATATAGATGCCATTTTTTAAATTCGAGCTTAAGTTACTAGTGTAATCGATAATGCCATGAGAATGAAGAATTACCAATTCCACAAATTTAGTAACGTCTTTGTGATGAGATGTCAACGCCGTAAATTGTAATGTTTATGTTGTATGAATAATACTTAAAAGGAGGTATTATGCTCTGTTGTGGAACAAACGAGAAAGTTGTGTAGCGTTTAAAGTTAGATGCCTGGGTCTTACTACATTTAACTAAATAGTAAACTGAGAAACGTGTGACCATTTACACAAGATGTTCCCACAATCTACTTTACCCTTGAAAGAGAAATCTATCATGGTTTTCCAATTATACTTCTACAAACGGCAGTTTATTTTCTATTTGCCCTAAAATAGCTATGAACCCATCCGTAAACGTATTGCACGCAACACTATCGAAAAATGGAACCTGGTGGAATGTTTGCGATTGCATTTCGCCAATTCGAAATTTGGTCGTCGATGTCACTCAAATCACTACATTTATTTGGTAACCCTTGACGCAACTGTATTAATTGAAGCATTATAGGTATAAGAAAAGTAAGTAATCTAGTGAAATTTCAATAAAATCGTAATGTAAATGTCAGAAAATTGCACAAGTATATGAGCTATCATAATACCAGCTTCGAGTAACTTGTGCAGTTGCTGTTAAGTACATACTTTAATTGTCATTACCTGTATCGAAATTTCGTTATTAGTAATTAAAATTTAATTCTACTTTAAATGATGAACAATTCCGGTTAACTTATGCATAAATGTTTTAGTCCCAGTCTTTCCACACATATTTATATAGACAAAGTAATGAAATCATTTTATATCATTGAATTACGCAGTATACTAAGCCCAATTTTTATCGTAAATACATTCCAGGAAGGACTTTTATCATTCTGATATTGAAACTACTAGAAGTGTTAGCTTTAACGTCAAAAGTGAAATTGCCATCCTGGAAAATGATAACAAGGGCAGGTAGATAAGACTCTTTGCAGGTATTCAGTGAAATGAATTGATAGGGAAATTCATATGTTGATCTAATATGTTCCTTCGGAAAAATTTAGTATACAATTAAATGGAGAATAATCGCAACATGAAGTCGTAGCATATTCAAAATTGATGCGTTGCATATTGTTTATGTTTATTGTTTAATTAAATTATTATCGACAGCATAATTCCGTGAACATCAAACTAAAAATATTGCAACAACCAATGAGTTGGTTCGAAGCAATTGCAACTAGTACAACACCAGCAGTAAGAATGAATTTCAAAATTACTAAAGCATTTTATAAAAACAGAAGACCATTTCATGTTTTATCTTTGTGTAGGAAATGTAAAATAAAGTATCCAATTACCAAATATTTCACCAACTACACTACAAGCGAATCCAAATAATTTCCTCCCAAAATAGAGAAGTATCTTGCTTTGAAAGCCATCCTGCTACTGTCAATGTTAATCATCTAAATATCATTATGGCCTAAAATGAACTAAACAATAATTTACTAAGCTTAGACGAAGGTAGTACTCGTGCGGCTCCTGTCATAATACACATCAAATTTCGACGTCCCACATCGACATTCAACCAGCATGTTTATTATAGCCTGGTCAACAATTTCCTTCTAAATTATCAGTTGAATGTTAAAATAAAAACATCAAACTTGAAAACCCAACGAAGTTGTATTAACGTATTTCAGGGAACAATAAATAACTTCGCGAGTGAAAATTTGTTTTGTGTTTGGCGAAAGGCAAGAATCATTCACAATCAACAGTACACCTGGAAGTCATTGCACGAATTTATTTGGAAGATGCCTCGGTAATCTGTCATAATGATTTCCTCATTTTTTGATTTTCAAAAAAAAATGATCTTATCAAGTTCTAAGTGACGTACCCACGATTTTGTTTTACAAAGCGTCCAACTAAATTATGTTCTAATTTCCTGCATGTGGCTTGTTTTTGGTGTAATTTGGATGTATAATGGTAGTAAATTTATGAAATAAATTTTATTTCGGAGCTAGGGCGGGACCCGGGTGTCTAGACCTTGCTCAAAACACCGGAGTAATAGTGTCTTTCGATTGTATCATTATGTTTTACATTCAATTCAAAATTAAAATTGTTGAACGAAAGAAAAGTTTATTTTGCTTCGAGACATGAACAATTTCAACCAACATTCCATTATTCTCATCGACTAGATTTTGATGGTTGCAAGCATCACCTATTTGGTATTAGCCCCCGATGGTCGGGCTCTGATAATAACGGCGTCTTGGCTAACCAATGGGATTCAAAATCTTATTTTCTTCGCATGACAGATAAAAATGTGAGGTTTTTTTTAATTTTAGAAACGGAGATTCATTTCATTAAATCCGGTGACAAATTAGCAGTGTGCATAATCGTGCATTGGGACTGAAAATATTTTTAATTGGATATCTCACTCCATGCTGGAGTACTTTCGTACGTCCATTTAATAGGACATTATCTGACTTCAAAATGTTTATATGCAACTTGTTTGGAAGCTTACATACGCAATATTTTATAATTTCATCGATCTCAACTCCCATAACTGTGTTTTATTGAGTGCCAGGATGAAATTATGACTAAATAAGAAATGTACAGAATCTATGGTTACGTAACAACTATTGGAAGCAATGTACTCAAGAAAAAATTATTAAGTCAAACGGAACGTGTGAAATTGCATGATTTAATAGTTTTTTCTCCCTGTTGTTAATCTATGAATGGCTTCAACTTCTAAACAACTTCCAACAAGACTGAGTAAGACGTAAATTTTTAAAATTTCCTCTTTCTTGTCTCGCCTTTCTCATATTTGTAACTTAGATTTATTCAGCATATATATGCTGAGATACTAAATTATGACATTAGCAAGTTATTTGCGAAATATATACTGATTGCACTTGAACGTCACCATGTTGTATTTCAAGCTTGTTGGAATTAAAAGTTAAAACAGTTGGCCGGAAACAATTGCGGGTAATGTAGTTTGAGGCACCTAGTGGAGGCTCTTGAGGTTAAAACAATCAAGCGGCTTGATTGTTCTAAACTCATTCAGCATAAAATGATGTGCTCACGTAGATTTTCTAGCCTAATTCTCTCACGCGTGGGGTTCTTTGAGCCATATCTTGGAATGAAGAAAATGTTTGAATGCGACGTATTTTAAAACTCTCCATTTTGTCTAATGTCGCCAATAAATAATTCTGAATTTAATACATTATTAAGCAATTGAGTTACATTGTTGTGCACCGATTTGCGACAGTTCAGGAGATATTGATGAGGAAGGTTGGTATGGCTGATTATCTTATGAAAACCTTATACATATCTTTGTAAGTATTTCAAATGCGAGCAATATTTATTTCCTTTCATATGACAAGCTAAGTCTCGTCTCAAAAGCATTCCCGAAAAACCATTCTAGGGTAGTTTTAAGATAAATACTCGATGTCCGATTATGAGGATCGACATGAAAGCGTTCTTCAGCGCAACATTTTTGTTGGCTTCCACAATAGTCTATCGAGGACACCAATTATTCTGATGTTGAAATTCCATAACTTTTTTTAGCAGTAACAAGTCAACATAACATATTATTATCGTTTCAACGTCGTCACGTAACATATTGACGCTTAGAGAGTTATTCAAAACTTTAGTTGTTGCTGCTCCAGATCGACAAAGTGATAGTTAAAGCGTGAATCAGAAGAGTTGCAGATAGAGAATATTCTTATTCTATATTCTGCATCTTCGCATACACTTTTATGGTATTGCATATTTCGCCAATTTCAAAAATTCATCTAGCACTTAATGCACATAATTTTCTCATGAGGTATATTTTGCCTCCAAGTTGTAACAACTGACCACAAGGTGTCGAGTAGGATAAGTTGTCTTTTACTTAAAGTGTGAGTGTTTTACTTTAAAAATTTCTACATCTCCTCGTATTAAAAGTTAATTGATATGAGTTTTTCCAAGGGGATGACTATTTCAATAATGATTAATCAGCATGTCGTTCGCGAAACATGGAATTTGTTATTGTATTCTTTAGAAACTTTTTGCACATCCACACTTGTTAACACAAGCATGAATTTGGAGCGTTTAACTGGACACATGACACGAAACTGTTTCAACTTGGCTAATTAAGTTAGTGATATTTAATTGGATGAAGACAGTATTATCTTTATGGTCTGGCTCACCAACATTTATCTAAAATTTATTCCATTCTTTTAAAAAACTTCCTGATCTTTTTAACAAGAAAACACGTTTGAACCGTTTAATCGCAACTCCCATTGTGACAGACTAAAGCGTAAGGTTTGCTGTCTCAACAACTGTCAGTAACACAATTTTGCATTGTAGTTTTTACGATTTGTAAATCGACAAGCCTTTAACACGCTAGTTAGTTCCATTTTATGGCGAAGAAAACCTCGACTAACACTGACTTACCCCAGCCTAATCCTAAAATATCAGCTCCCATTAACCAATTATCCTTTTCTCGCATAACTGTCGGGTGCATCAAAAAAGCTTGGTCGAAAATGAAAAATCCTAAATCAAGGTCTATAGATCCTTTGGGTATTAGTGCATATATGATCGATTTGCTACTTATGTCAGGCAGTTTTTGTGTAGCGATAGCCGCTCTTTTCAACGCGTTTATTGACGAGGGTATTGTTCCCCCAATCTTAAAGACCTCCAGAATTGTACCAGTGCCCAAAATTGACAATCCTCAATCACCTAATGACACTCGCCCAATTGGTATACAACCCATAATTACCAAGCTCTTTGAGAAATGTTTACTGGCTCAATTATCTCGTTATATTCTTAAATCTTAGCTAAACAGCAATTTGGTGTTAGGAAAAACATAAGTACAACGCATGCACTAATAGCCATATCAGACCATCTGTATAGTGAGATAGATAATGATAAAATATGCATTCTTGTATCACTGGACTTCCAAAAGGCATTTGATAAAGTAGACCGAGACATTCTCTTAGAAAAATTATCTTGGTATGGAATTCAATCGTCCGTCTTAAAGTCGTTATTATCAGAACGCAAACAATTTGTTACATGTACAGGCAAATATTCCAACATTATTACCTCAGAAACAAAAGAAACTGAACTTGGGGTGACCCAAGGAAGCTGCGTTTCGTCTTTATTTTTCAGTTTAATGATAAATGATCTGCCACTATGCGTCTCCAATTGTAATATATATATCTTCGCTGACGATTCAAATATAATTATAAGTGGTGACATTAAGAATTTAGATGATACGATAAACATGCTACAGAACGACTTGTCAAATATTAAATCATGGTTATATGATAACCGTATCAATCTGAATATCAACAAAACGAAATTCCTAGTTTTTGGTAAGCAATCTCACCTCAAAAAATTGAACACAATTGGAATTAAATTAGGGAGTGAACATATCGAGCGTGTAAATTCATTAAAAATTTTAGGGGTAATTTTTGACGAAAACATGTCATGGAATCACCATGTCAGTCATGTTACACGAAAATGTTTCAACTCACTGTCTCGCCTTTATCCTCTTAAGAACTTTATGTCTATCGATCACAAAATAATCCTCATGCACTCGTATGTACTATCACATATTAATTACGCTTGTACAATTTGATTAAGCAAGAACTGTCAGAAAACCTTTAAAAGTATTGACAAAATTATTAAGTGTATGGCTCGTTTTGCTATAGGTACACGTAAATATGATGCTGTAACTAACGATATCAACACTAAATTGGAATGGCTTTTGTCAAAATATCTATACGAATACAGTATTATCGTCCTAGCGTACAAAACCCAATTAAGTAGTGAAAATGATTATTTCTTTGACTATCTAGACCTTACACAGGAAGAAGGTCACACTACGAGGACTCGTACTTACTTTGCTCCAGCAATAAAACCAACAACCAACTGGGGTTCATATACCTTCAAATTCACTGCCTCAAAACTTTAGTTGCAGCTTTCAGATTATGTTAAGAATAATATGAATTCAATCCATTCTTTCATAAAAGCATGCTACGCATCTGTGTTAACTCGACAATATGACGATACTACGTACTATGACGAAGATAATCTTGACAACATTCTATCATGTATAGAGAATGTAGTCAACTCCACCTATCAAACTTATAATTGATATTTTGGTCACTTCTTTTGTTTTTACTGTTTAACTTTTAATATATATTGAATTGTAATAGTACCCATAGGTAAAAAAAAATGTTTGCTCAAATGACACGGAAAATAAGTTTATTTCAACTCATTGTATTAAGCCTTTTAATTAATTTATTTATTTATTCTGTCTGTTCTAATCTGTACTATGTAAATAGTCTATGGTGTAATATGCCACTATTATTGTGGGAACCATTAAGACAATAAAGAATTATTATATCATCCCATCACCTTGTCCTTGTATGCAGTTTGAAGTTCAAAATGAAGCGATGTTATGGAGATAATAATTATTATTCGGAGCGAACATTTATAAAATATAAACAGCTGAAAATGGAAAATGGACAGTCTTGTCAATAAAGTATTTCGAATGTATGGACTTGAACTAATCTGTAATGTACTGTAATGCGCGGATTTAGCGCTTGGGATTTGCGTAATTGAGATTGATAAATATCGAGTTAAATTCTAGACATGAAAACCATAGATTTCTTAAATCGGCTGTGTGCATAACACTGCACAGTGTGAAGGGGTACTGTAAAGAAACAAAATAAGCTGCTGTACAGTGCACAGCAGTTTACTTTCCAATTGGGATTTCCCACAAGTCAATCGTAAAAGAGACTATGTTACATAGTTCGACGTCACCAAACATTACTTTTACACCTGAAACTTATATTTGTATGGAAGTGCGTTTTGTTCTGTAATGCGTTGACTTAAGAAACGTAACAGATTTATTAAAGCAAGCAATTTGACAAAGATTATCGTTTTCAAATATCATATCGTTGGAAAGTTTTCGATGAAAATATTTTCGCAGTATTAATTAGTATCTCGTATTAATTATATAAAAATAACGCAGTGAATTATAATTGAATTCATTGTCTCGAAACAATAAGTTGATATTTTATCCACACAACTCGAAAACGTTGCCATTCTTAACTACTTATTATATGCTAATGATTACCGTTGATAAATGTTGATTTTCAATTGCGAATAAAAATAAGCATATTCTGCGCACTAATGCCCTAAAAGTACTAATTCTGGCGCACTCAAAAACGACTAGTTTTCGAGATATCTGTTGTTAGTTTAACTCACATACTTAGGAAATTATAATAACGACGTCTTGGCTAACAAATATTAAGGAATAGCAATTTACAATCAACAATTGGGGATGGATGATGGTTATAATATAATATTACAGCAAAGGAATTTCAGAAAAATTGAAACTTAAAGAAGTACTAGCTCTAGTTAAAACTTTTTGAACAATGCTCCAAACTACAAAACCAACTGATGTATATATTTAATCATTAAACATGATAATATTCCGTAGTTATTCCGTTTCCAAACTCTGAGATTTAAACTTAAGTCATGGTACGAACTTTAAACAATTTTCAGCAAAAAGTTTCCAGCGGGCATTATAACAATATAATTTTAAAATTTCCTATTCCTTGTCATATCTTCCGCGTGATCGAAATAAATTTATCATAGATTCTTGACATTCACATTCCATTAAACTTTAGCAAATGCATTGCGATATTGCGAAGCATTTCATGTTATTACTTGTCCCTACAAGGAATTGTACAAATGGAAACAATTTACCTCGCATAATATTTCCTATACTAACTAATATCTAGAAAGCGAAAATTCACTGTGGGGCGAGCATAAGGGTACATTTGGGAAAACGGTCTTACAGTTTAGGACAAGTAACTTACCTTTGTCTTTTGGCCCGTTGCCCATTAAAGTTAAATTGTCATTATAGTCAAGTTGTCAGGCTGTAAAATAAATTGGGGTTTCTCTTGTTAACTCATTGGTGTAACTCTTCAATTTATTCGACGCCACGTATCCCGCGAACCAAACAATTTTTCTGCGTAGTTAGGCTTTTTTGGGCGCGCTCATGAAATCAGAGTCACTGATCAACATCACACCACTGCTAACTCTTGGCAAAACGCTCAATTTCCAAAAGAATATATATATTTGTGGGATTAAACGTAATATCTATTTTATCTTAATTGAAACTATTCCACATACGTTATAATGCGATGAAGACGAACAACTTATCCCAAACACAGATGCAATGAAACATATTCGAAATCGAAAGTGAAACGATATTTTCTGATATAACCTGCGAAGCAAAACTTGCAGGATTCTTTGAATCAAATACGAAGTTTTAGAAGTACTGAATCGATCTTGGTAGGCTCTCACTTTACCACCACTTGACAGATCCAATCAGTACTATTTTGCGCGTGACTTTCCTGGATCCTTACGAAAGTTGTACACATTTCCAATCGCATAGCGGCCTTGGGAGTGAAATGGTTGTCATCGATGAAATTACACTGTTTTGTTTTATTCGTATGTGAGTGAATTAAGACGCCGATAGTACTATAGCGCAGACACCGGAACAAATACAAGTTTAAGATTTGACTTTGCTACGCGCTCTTTTTGTTACGAGTTAATTGATTTACAGTATTCAAAAAAAATAGTTTTCCTTCCTCATGTTCTGGTAGTATGTTGCAAAATTTATTATCATTTGATTTAAGGACAAAATGGCAGATTGATAAATTTTCAGGGTTAATTACGACGAAAATTTATTAACTATCCTCTTTATCATCTTTTTTTATATATCCAGCCATAAGTAATTATGCTATCTCAAATACTTAGGACAACAAACTGGGGCATTTTCTCTTTATTAACTTCTACCAATATTTACGAAGCAAGATGGATTTGGGGAATTGGCAATCAAAATCATGCCGCCAACAACGTTCAACGTGAGGTATCATAAATATATACATATAAGGCATAAATTGTTAATAATCAACGACACCAAGAGAGATTATCTCTCTGCAGTAGAGGCTCTACTAATTACGTACCAATATATCATATATACATGTCCACTTGTCTTTTACCGATATCTCAGCTCACCGCAAACTCCCGTTTTCTGCTACCTCAACCATCGATCAACATTACTGTCCGCAAAAACGCAAAGTAAATTTGAGTCTAGTTCTGTAAGTCAAACTTTTAACGTGACGTGCTGACCGCTGACCTGCGTTTAAATGTTGTTTCATCGGATTAAAGATTTCAACAGGTGGCGTGAAAGCTACAATTTGTATCATTTCTATGATTAAAGTCCGAGTCGGATTCTTCCTGTTCCTAGCTCCAATTATTTTGAATTGAAGCTTGTCTGGTCCTCAGGGGAATTTTCTCTCAAGTAATGTTAGTAAACCAAAATTGTATAATTCCAGCAAGTTAAAATGCAAATGAATTTGTAATATAAACGGCGATATATTAGCAGGTAGCGAACATGCATCATGTACGAATTACCACATTCCTTTGTCACAATGCCAACTGAAATAAACAGCACAACATGATCCAACACTTTCTATTATATACTGCACAAAGTTACTTGCCGTCATTGTAAATTTTTATTTGTAATAGTTTTCTGCAAAGTACACTGTTGCATTTTATCCAATTTATGGTTTAATAATTTAATTTTTTGGCATTTATATTAGAATTGACGAAATCTAATATGAGTAAATATAATTTCGAATATTAATTATTGTAATTGATATTGTTTTGCGTTACATTTACAAGTCATGTTATTAAAAAATAATTTATGTCCCTTTTAGTATATTTGCAACCCAACCTACCATACGTTTAACAATGTAGGTTATGTACTTTATAAAGCTGCACATTATGCAACTTGAGACAGTACAAAAGTTAGCTTTCGGCCGTTTACTTGAGTTTATCACGTAACCATTTCCTCTCTTGAGTATCCAATACCAGAACAGTTTTAATCTCGCGTAAATTATATTAAATACCTTCATCCATTTTGGGAATATCTCGGACATAAAAGCAATCAATGCAAATACTGAAAAGGCGCCAAATATATAGAAGGGAACTCGCATATTTCCGTTCATATCCGAAGTACCAATTAGTGTTTCATCTTCATCACCCTCCCGCCTAATTTTCGCAGCAACATTTTGAACATGACTCATCCCACCCATGTATCCACCCTGCATTTGTATCATCATGTACACAAAACTCTGATCCCACCAATTCCATATTCCACTTGAATACAGCCCATGCATTCTACGAAAAATGGAGGGATTTATCCATTTGAAAAATTTGAAATCCGAACGAATTTCAAGTCACAAGTCTCCAATAAACGCATTTAAACCTTTCCACTTTAGCTTAAAGTAAAGTGTGTTTGCTTCAAAGTCCGGTAAGGTCAAGGCTGTCCGGTTGCATTCCTTCAGGATATCGTACTCTATTTCAGATCCAAAGAAGAGACCTTCGAACCATTTCTTGTGCAACTTGGTGTGATTCAAGATGTACTGTATGGGCGCTGGCCATGATGGAATCGGATTCTCATATGCCTGACCATTGTACAGATTTGTTTGTGCATGCGCAAAAATGAAGATCTCGCTATAAAAAATGTTGCTTATAAAATGATCAGTGTAATTCCCATTAGGTTGCAGAGCATTTGCCATAGATTCGTAATGATCAATTGATTGGAATCCGAATAGGGTTCCTCTAGTGTAGACGCTAAAGTTGTTAGCAATCAATGTTAACATCGTGTCATATCTAACTGGAGGGAGCGGAAGTGTAAGGCGTGTAATGTTCTTATTCTTAAACGCGCTACTCATGAGGAAACCTACCATCAAAAATGATGCAATCGCCAATTGAAGGTGTTTCGATTTTGCAAATTTTTGGGCGATTGGTGTGCCCTGTTCTATCAAACAGTTAAAGCACCATATCACTACTAGAAACAAGTTGTGTAAAAATGCGCTGATCGATTGATTTGTCTCAGAATGGGACGCAAGTAACGACGAAAGTATGGAAAATAATGCAATAGCTACCGTCAGAAAACGCCAAATATGTGCGTCAAAAATTTGTAGAAAGTAAACGAAGGCCATCCACACGCCCATAACGTCTTTTGGTGCACAACTTACAAACTTCAGTCTTACCGGATGAAATTTGAAATGCGAAAAATCGTATTTTCCTACCGGACTAATAAATATAACTGGATGTACCCATCTACGCCTGAAATCACATGGGATTTTGGCCGTTGTGTCCAATTTTAAGCCAATTACGGTTGTAGCCTCTCCAGTTAGGTTTGTCAAAGCAGCTCGAAGAAGCATTGTGTCGATCCGCCACCGCAAAATTTTCCAAGAAATGAACGTCATCTTCCTTGGGTGCGTTATTTATTAATTCATGAATTCCGCTAATTAGTTCATATTCGGACACCGTTTCAAATGGACGATTTTCGGATTTGGAGATTTCTGTCCTGATCTCCGAAACCGCAAACTTATCCCAGAATATTTTTCCAATGCTACGCCTATTTACAGATTCCATCAGAGAATTGGGCTCGAATCTGTCTTTTATCTGTGCCAATTTTAAAGGCACAATACTTTTGCAATGCTCACAATACCGACATAACCAATATGAATCTGCCTTAGTCCCCATGACCATCAGTTCGCGATTGATGTACAAAAAGTCAAAATCCCACGAATAAAGATGGTAACGTGTCACTTGCATTGCGTTCGCCCAAGCCATGATATCACTAAACCTAAAATCACGGTTCGGTATAAGAATCTCGTACTGATAGCGGGTGACGACAAACGGACGCATAATTACACCGAAGTCCTTTTGAAGTATGCTAGCTTGTCTGATGTTTGTGCTGTTTTCGACATGATACCAAAATCTTAGGAGCGTTGCTGGTACCACAAAAATGTTCATTTGGTATTCTTTATCCCATTCGTAATACAAAGTATGTGTTGATTCAGATGGCGGGTGGAGGTACAGGGTTGCCTGGCATTTCCATGACTTTGCTCGGGTTGACGTTTTAAAATCCGGCACATCGTGACATTGGTAGAATGAATTGTATGCCCGACATTTTGGAATGGTTTCGTTTCGACCAGGGAGCTTATGTACAGGATAGGTGCGCATTTGGCTAGTTGTAATTCCTCGTCCTTTATCGATGTTGAGTCTTCCACGCATTGACAAGTGGTATATCTTGACTACTTCATAGCGTGAAATTATGAAGGGAACTGTTGAGGCAATGAGATCATGCCCCTTGAAGTTAATGAGATGAACTAAGCAGTCATTAAACAATTTTCCGTGTTGATACAAGGTTATCGGCTCGGCCTCGTTTGGCCAAATCATTGGATATGTTCCATATTCTCGCTTAATTTCAATGTTTTTCTCCGGTACCATAAATGATAGTACGCAAGTCGTCACCCACTGGACAATGAGCCAATGGGCGAATGTCATGATGGCGCAAAGTGCGGAATTCTGTTTGTTTATTACTCAAAAAAGTCACCGCGGTGTAAGAGATACGGAATTTTTAAAGTGCAACGATGATCGATGGATAGTATTCCTACTTACGCTGATAGCTGAGTGTGACTAAAATCCTGGTTCCGGGAAACTTCCGCAGTGAACTACAATTATTTGAAGGTCGCCTTCCCAAATATGAGGATTTGCATAACCGAGACATATTAATATGTCGATATATCTAATTACATATTTTGACTATTTGAATACCATATTTAATTGTGTCATGGAAAATTGCATGTTTCTCCATAGTGCATCCACTAAAGGAGTTGCGTGTGACTAATAATCGGCGACAACTTTTGGAGAGGAGCTGGAAATGATGTTTGCGCGGTTTTGTAAAGTAAAAACATATCCAAGGTGGACGAAACCAGCTGAACTAGGCGTTTCAGGAAATAGAAGCTTTTATCGTTCGGATAATGTCAATCCACGCAAGAGAGTGATGCAACTGATCATTAGGCAACACATCGAAAACTCCCGCTTTGAAATACCAGATATAATTAAAGACATTTTGCGAGAAACTTGTACAGGACACTGATTGTTAGCATGTCAAATTTGTGGTTCTGTGCTGCATTGACCAGAAAAGCAGATTTGAGAAGTACGTACCACTAATCGCAGACAAATTTTAGAGAAGGGCTGAAAATAAATTACACGTATTAGCATTTTCCTTCACCGTTCCGAGGACAAGGACACCACACGATCAAGGTTTTTCACCCAGCCAGTTATATATTTTAGCTTCTTACATCGAGATATTTTCGTGGCCTTTAGATTAAAAGATGGATGCGACCCAATAGAGATATCGTCCTTGAAATTTGCTGGATGTTATCAATAAGACCACGTCATTTAGTATTAAGAATATGTGACAGTTATTCCAACATAGGCTTGATAATTTGCGGTACGTCAGAATATGCAAAGAAAATGTATTGTGGATTCACAAATTCCAATGTCAATGGCCATGTCAGATGAATGGTGATGATAATTTGGTTTTTGACTTCGAGATTGTGTCCTAAGAAATCTACATTCCATAATAGTAACATGAAATGAAACAGACAGTCGTCCAGTATGTCGGATATTTGGATGACGGACCCCGTTAAAAGAACCATAAGCAAAAACGAATTCACCATGATATCTTCTTTGCTTGATATAGCTGGAAACAGTTCAACTGCTCGGCTGATCGTTCAAGTGAATCAAAATGACTGCGTACAGAATGTCTGTACAAGAACATAGAATAGGCCGGTCCATAGAAAAGACAGGAAAATATTCTTGCTGTATGTCAACAGTTGTATGTACATTGGTGCTGGCTAACGAAATTTGGAGGACACGTCCACGTAAAATTAATTACGAATTATTAACCCTAAAGATGCTTATCAACTTTGGCTCTTCATTTCATATCACCCTATGCAAATTAGATAACCCAATAGGTTGGGCTATAAATATCGGAAATATGGTGAAAATAGTTTGAAAGATTCATCGTTTCTAGCACACATTTTTACATAGTGAATTTATCATTAATTGCAGTGAAATTGTTTTGCGTGAAGGTCTAGCCAATAATCATTGGAAAAGGTGGAAGTCACATGGTTGACAGAATAGGTACATATGGCATACTTCCTTGTGCATATGAAATAATCTCGTGAACTTATTTAATTAGTTAAGGTTAGACAATCTTGTGCGCTGCGTCATACCAAATGCTCCGAAGTTTTGTTCTTTTGTCACATTTGGAAACGCGTATTGGCTTCTCACTAATTATAAAACATGTTTCACGTAAAGCCAATAGCTTTTTGGTTAATCATTAACGAAATAATCATACCCTTGGAGAAAACCATATCAATGCATTTTTATCACAAAAACATGTTCAATTTAAAAAAGTTAACTCTCAGGTTCAATTTCGCGATCAATGGAAGGTAGGTCAACCCTTCCCGAAGCCTTGAGTACAGTTGTCACAAAGTTGAGACTAAATAGATTTCTTCCGAAAATTATGTGAATTAACTGCTGAACAATTTTTGAAATTAGTGAACAATGCGAAACCATAGAAAGTGGATGTCAGCATGCAATGGGTTCTAGAAAGAGGAAATTAAGTTTGATTAACCATAAATGATTAACGTCAACGCCGTTGACTTTGCAAATCAGCTTGTCGATTAATTAAAGCAGGTGTCTAATTGCCGATGCATTTAGATTGCATCTAAACAAATGGAAATGAAATCAATTTATATTTCAAAGAAACATGACTAAACTATGCACCGTTTTATATTTTTCTCTGCAACAGGCTAATTTATTGCAACTTCTACTTTACACTTTACACGTGTAACTTTACACGTAGAAACCGAATATGAAATCCGTTTGCTGTAAACCTCACTTTTGATACAAGACAGTATGTCTGTCCGTCTGTACATCAGAAATTGAAGCATGTGTTTTTAACTAAATTATATCAGGTTTAACTAAATCGGATGCATAGAATCCAAAAATGATGACCATTTCTTGCCCAAGTGACTACTTTACAAGTTAGCTGCTCTAACTTTTTAAACACTAGCTTCATGCAAAATCGGGTTTAATATTTGAAATCTACGCCTAAAATATGATATGCTTGCATGTATACTTCAACCAGGATCATAAATTTTAGCGTCACTTATTTTCAAGCGCTACAATTGTACATCAGTTTTACAGCAAATAATGTACATATTCGAAGTTTGATTCGAATTCGAAGAAATTTGGTTACAATCCAAACTTTGTTTTGCTGAACTCGACTTACACTTCAAAAGTGTACCTAGTAAGAGCCTGATCTAGTTTTATCTGTTGATGTATTATTGTGTCCAACATATACATTTGTTTGGAATATAGTTAATACAATATGCTATATACTAGAACGAAAATGATTTGAATGCCATTTAGGAACGAAAGCTTTATCAACTAGATTCCTTAAAATAATTCATACCCTTACTTTTTCAATTTCTTATCCTGACATTCTATTTATTAATTTATCACGCTCCAGGTGTCAAAGTAATTCGTGATGACGTCGAACAATATTATGATTGATGTGCTTGAAATGGCTAAACAGCACACAATTAAGTTGTTTTGAAGTGTTATAGTCAGTTATTCAAACAAAGATTCCTTTTATATGTCGGAAATTCAACTCAATATCATTCTCAATTTAACACACTATGAGTGCTAAATATGCTTACCTCAACACTTTGCAGATTCGGTAAAGCATTTAAATCCGTTATTTTTTATTACAAGTTTGGATTCATTAAAAGAAGTTTTAATTTACGTCACATGCAAACTTAAAGATATGGCTTAAAGAACTCCACGTGTTGGTAAAAGCGAATAGAGAATCTACTTAGGTACATCAGAATTTTTTTGTTTATGCTCGTGCTGTGAAGCATGATTTTTAAAACAGCTGGCTATGCACTTCATTTCTACAAAAATGTACGCCTTAACGGCCTTAATGAGCTGATTTTGTCATGCATATTTTATGTCAATTTTCGCTCAGAGTAATGATTCATCATAACTTAAAGCTTTTTAAAAAGTGACGCTGAAGCTTGAAGCTAGGAATAAATTTTAATATTGTGCCGTTAAATTTCTGGAAGTACATATTTTGCAAATTATTTGCTGCAGTTCCATTAAATTTCAAAATATCTATGACGAATGAATTTTGGCAACAAATTTGATACAAACATGGCAAGAGCGAGGCAATTTTAAAGGTATAATGTTCTATAGGACGCCTAAAATCATCTTATTGGAAATTGATTAGACTTTGAGACCAATTAAAGATTAAAATTACCAGGATAAAACGATTAACTCACTAATTTTTCTTCGGTGTGATTAACAGGATGACTTGTTATTCTATCTAAGAATATTACATGCAAAGTTGTAATGTGACCGTGGAATCCTTTAGTGTTCAACCAGGGTAGCTTTTGTTTGTTCGAATGGAAATTTTGCAATTATGTTGAAAAAAGTAGCCCAATTGGACACGTTATTCCAGTTTAATTATCTATGTCTTAAATCATGTCCAGAATTATTCTGAAAAACAATTTAACGACATCCACTACCTGGTTTTTACATTCAAATTAATGTAACGAGGAAATTATAGTTTGTGGCGTTTACATCACATTATGCCGGCATTACAGAATTTACGTTATGATTGCAGCCAAATGCTTTTCATCGTCAAAACATTATTGTCCAGTTTGACTAACTGCTACTTTATTTACATCATATGGTTCAAATTATTGATTTTATTCCATCTCTACCAATGAAATACGATTGATCTAAGTCTTGTGTTGTTTCTAGAAGACTAAACTCTTCCCAATATCTATGATTCTGGTAAACGCAGTTTCCTTCAACGTCCATATTCTGTCGACATTGCCATTGCCAAAAATCTCAAATATAAATTAGTTGAATCTAGATTTCCAACTACTCTAGCTTTGAGTTCTTCTATTTCTAGCTTAGGCTTTATCCACCAATCAGGATAAGTAATACCTGAAGTTATGTTTACCTCTGCCACGGCCAATATGTCAACTGATGACGCTGAAATTTTAACAACATGCTGACCCGTAACTGCTAAAAATGCATCTAATTTCAACATCCGATTGATTAGTGTCCTCGATGTACTATTGTGGAAATCCACAGCTAGATTGACGTCAATAACGTATTATTTTTGGTCGTCATAACTTGACATCTTGTAAGTCATCTTAAACCTGCTCAAGTGAGTACCGGTGCATATAAGGTCACGGAAAATTGCCAGTGAGTCTACAGTAATAGGTGTTATGTATTGGTAATGAGTATATTTGATTTAAAGAAGTCGCGGAAATAACAACCCGGTTTCGCTAATAGTTTCTGAAATGTATTCGCAAAGTTTTCATAAACAAATTCAATGATACGAATTGTCTTCACAAATTTGTGTAGTTACCTGAATTATAACTTTCTCGATCTACTCAAATGTTATCATGGAATATTTCTGCATATGTAAAATGTGCATACTACTTTCAGTTTAGTAATAAATTAATACTCCTCAAGTCCCGTAACAATCTACGATTTATGAAAACGAACAGTTGCCAGCTTTAAAACTTAATGGCATCCATTTATACACTAGTATACAAGTAGTAAATGATTGTAACATTTAAATGGGAATGATTTAACATTTAAACAAATAAATGATTGTAACATTGTTGACAGCCATTGTAAACGCGCCAAATTAACCGTAGACAGTAAGCCAAATAGTTCTTAGTGTAGAATGGCAATGTTAATATTATTAATATCCGTGTGCCAATGAGATTCATCCTTCTTCAAATATAGATACGCAAAATGCAGTATTTACTTGATGCGGTAATTGCATGATACAGACTTAATAAATTGAATCGGATCAATAACATTGATGAAAATGAATACGTACATTATATTAATATGACACAAAAACAAAGATTGTGGTGTCGAAATATCATTATTCACCGAGATTGCGCAATTTGCGTGACTGCTGCCATTTGCTCATCATCGAAGCGTTATAAACTAATATATTCAGGTCGACTTCGGCAAATGTCGTATCTTTTTTATACATAGTTCAAATAATCTATTCATTAATCCACGTCTTACGGTACAATACAACTGATCAATATCTGATTTCGTTCTAATGTCCGTGTTGCCGAACATTTCTGATTTCCCGTACATGCTGTTTCTTTCCAATTAAAAACTTGGTCAACGTAGTCGTCCGAAAATTTCCAAATAAAAATTAATTGAATCCAGATTTGTAAATACTATTCTACTCTTAAGATCCTAATGCTCAACTTGCTGGCCAATTTAACCTAACCGGAGATGCTCAACTGAGTTTTCATGTAACGATTCCGGCACTAGCATCTTAACTGATGGCGCCGAAATGTTACCAAAGTATGTGTCAACGTGTTGCAGAACAAATTTATGGAATTTCAGGATCAGACTGATTTTTTTCCGCGATGAGCACTAGTGAAAATATAGAAAATTTTAACTAAGCTCGTCATGTCCTAACAATGTGTCCACCACCGCCGTTGGCAACACTTTTGTAAAGTGGTTCCTTGCTATTTTGCATTGTTCGTTTACAGAGCTGTAGTCAACTAAAGAGTACTTTTCAAAAGATTTATGTTCCTTTCATTCAATTACATATTCTTTTCTTATCAAGCCGCATAATACTAAAACCAAAAGGTAGCACCATCGCTCGAACAAGAGGTAGTTTTCATTCTTTGCCATAAGGGTGATGCCGACAATTTGCCAGCAAGTAGTTTAGGGTTAAGTAATATTTTATCCAATACGCTTGATTTTAAGAGACAGCTGGCATAATTCAGTGCCTCCGTAGCATATACCAAATTTTCATGTGGTAAAGAAGGTGTCAAAAACTATCTAAAATTGTAAACATTAAGTATACTACAGTTTGAATGCGTGATAATGACAAGGGTACTTATGATAGAAAACCACAATTCCAACTTTAATATGCACGTATTTTCAAAATAGATACGAGGCGCGAGGTTTTATATTGAATACTGTCGCAAGATACATTTGGTAATACATATTTAGTTGTCCATTGTGTCAAAACCGTAATTACTGCGATCGCGCCAAACCTGTGTCAGAGCATGATGAATAATACTTTCTAAAATACAAGAAATAGACTTAACAGCGATTCGACGATTCTATTTTAGTTTTCTTCTGCGGACCATGTCCTGTGCTTGTATTTCATTTCAAGCGTACTGAGTTCGTTTCACCTTGTACTGCTTCAGTAATATCAAATATAAGATACCACAAATTTTCCCCTGTTGTTCTGAATCCAGCAACCTTTCCTTTCATTCAGCTCACAAGGCACGAAATGGTAATTTGTGGCGTTGAAACGTCAATTTTATGTGAAAAGGTGTATTGGTTCTTTCTAAATATTTCAATTGCTATTTGGAGTCCATTGAGTAACATTGGCGACTATGTTGTCAAAACTGAGTAGCGGACCGAAATTTCTTAAATAGGTTTTTCTGGCCCATGGCTTATAATTGGATTGAAATCTTGTTGTGTCAATTAATGGTAAATTAGTGAACACATTTTAAATACTAATTTTGTAGAAAATTAATTTGGAAACTATGATAGTATGCTATATAAGTAGTTTAACAGATTGCGATGAAATTTTGTAGTGGAGATTGAAGACGAAGAAGATGAAGATTCATTCCCGACTAGATTAAAATTCATGGCAATAAATTGTAGATGTTCTGAGGAAGTTCAAGAACTGTGCGCGGAATGTTTTGAAAATTGGTGAAACTATAGGTTCCAGTGCAATGAAGGTATGCATTTGCGCGGGTAACACAATTTTGAATAGTGAAGTAATCCCACTTCACAATCCATTGTAGGGTTCATATTCTAGTTCTGTAACAATGGAATTAATTAAATTGAATTAAATATCTATAAAATTCGTGGACTTTCTACGGGTAACCACTAATCAAGTTGCCAAGGAGCTCCAAAGTTAGTTTGCATTCTCTTTGTCATTCGAATAGTAATAACATAGCTTACGGAGTTTTACTTTTGTTTTTTATTCAAACTCATATCATAACCTCAAATTCCGCTTTCGTATGTCAGGATTGGAATCTTCTGGCCTTCATCGCACGCTTCCCGCCATTTATGTATTAACTGGTGGCATCAAAATATTAAATATGTATATCGTCAACGGTTGCAGTCCAAATTTACGCAAGATCGGAATGTTTACTTTCAGTATCGGCTTAAGTTTTAATACGCAAATTATATTGACAGATATAAATTTAGTTAAGCTGCTGTTCACCCACCTGGCTAAGAATAAAAACGTGGAAATTTATTTTCAGCATCTGTGCAACAAATTTATGACATTTAAAAAGAGCTAAATCAATAAAAAAAATAAAATGCATATCCTTTTGTAAAATTCAGACATGTCTGGGATTGTTGAACGTTAGGTTTACAGAGAGTTAAAGCTAGACACTCAGACAATTTTCCATAAGTCACATTGTACAGCAAAGACGCCTTTATTATTAGAGTTAAAATACCAATTATTGGTCCATATTATGACAACAGCTTGAATCGCTGCATGAATGATGTATAAATTAGCAACTTGACGGTTTATCTAAAAATCCACTTTATCTTTAAATAACTCTCGAGAAGAAGGCCTCTCATCCTTTCTCTTTTATGTTTTATAAATTTAGTTAATTATACTGCCATAACGTTTTTAGTGACCACGCAACTATGGTCTATCCAAAAATTCGCATAGCATGAAACGATAATTTGTGGCGTTGAAACTACATTATGTCACCAAAATTTCAATAGCTGGTTGCAACATTTGATCGATTTTGGAAGCAAAATCTAAAAAAGCCTAAAAAGTATACCTTATCTAATGTAGCCAACTTTCAGTCCATGAAAATATAAAGAAACAAACTAATTTAACAACAAAACACCAATTTTGTCTTTGCGATAGCTCATTGCCAAGTGGGACTTGATTTGGTAATTTTTCAATCATGCTAGGTTATTGACTCCTATAATTACAAATCTCCCCAACAGCTTACTACACTTTATTCTGTCGTTTTGATTACAGCGCACGTGGCAATGCCATATTTCTCGAGCATTTAAACTTGTCACTTGAGGCACTGAATTCTTAGGATCACAAATTTTTCTCTGCAAAATAAATAACACAGATAAGCTAGTTTTATTAATGTCACACGTATAACATGTACGAATAAAGTAATATGAAATGGTTTAGCATTGCGTCCAGCAATGCATAATTTTATGTACTCTAATTATATGCAAATATATAAGCAACGACAATGATGATATAAGACATTATGTAATCTGCTCGCTCCTATAATATCCAAAAATCACAAAACATCTTCATGAATGATTAAACAGAAATAAACTAACCAGTCTTTCGGCTGGAGAGCTACGGTCAACATCAAATTAAAAGTCAGTCTCAAAACATCATTAAATAAATGCTCTCATTTCCAACATAATTCATAATTGCATAAAAGTCACCTTTTTATTGTGACAAGTGGTGGAGTATGGCTTGTTTCGACCTTATACGCTAGCCATCTCATAGTGATACGCAGTGCTTTTCAACTTTTGTTGTTGTTTAAGTAGGCGAATGCTCTAACATCTACAAAAATGCAATTTTAAGCCGAAGACTCATTAAAGACTGACCTGTTGACCTGTAAATATGAGCTGTAAGTAAATCCAACACAGCCTCAATAACCACATAAATTACACTTTTTGTCTGCGCGTGTGTTAGTGCTACATCCTCACAAGGCACACTCTGTGCTTATATCTCGTTACCAAATAATACGTGCAGTTCAAAAGCATCTCTGTATCTCAACCAAAATGTTTGTGACATGCATTTTGCATTGTAACTGACATACTATTTAAGAACAATGGTTTCAAAACCTAACAGTGACAGTTGTGTTAAACGATATTGTGCAGATGAAATTAAAATTATACCTACAATTTCATACACATAAACTTTAAAACCGAACAGACAGTCGGCTAATCGCTAAGTAAATGCAGCGGTGACAATTTTCCATCTTTTAAGCCGGAGATGTTGGTATTTCACAAAACGATGATAATCCGCCTCCCAATTTCACGGAGTCTTCTCGTGATAAATTGTGAAAAACATACTGTTCATGTCACTATGTTGTTTTCAATTTAGCCCAGAAGTTTAAATTTCTTTCAAAATCCGAAAAATTTGGGGATTTCAAAAATGGGCGTGAACAATATTATCACAACCTTGACAATGACATTCAATTCATTGTTCTTTGCATTCGTGTGAAAGTGATACCTATATAATGCCGTGTGTAGGTAAAATGGCTTGCACAGCACTTACACATCACCCTAAATTCGTGAGAAAGACAGTCGTTCCATAATCCCAACTAATTGGAATGCTGACATAAACATAAAATCATAAATTGCAAAAACAGTGCACTTGCAGTTTGTACTTGACTTTGAGCTTATGTGCCCACACATGCCTATAGCAGCACATATCGCCTCATGGCTCCTTCTTGTTACCTCAGTTGCTGTAACTGTAAAAGCGAGACTATTCAGCGTCTTTTCATCCGTTGGTGACTCTTTTACGTTCGATTTGCACTCTAATTTTCTGCAGGTTTGCAGACACTGCAAAAAACATTTCAGACCAATCCGGAATGCTGTCATCATCCGTTAACAAATGTAGTCCAATACTCAAACCATAGGACTGAGTCTATACAGCGCCGTACGTAAGGCCCGAACGCCGCTGCTGTTTGCGTATTCGACCGCCTCATTCTAGATTTCTTGGATGATAACACCTTTCCATCAACCCTATCGCTGAGTTAAGCTTTCATGCCATTACACCGTTGGCACAAGAAACTGCGGGAATGTATATTTCCATCAACTTAAAACTGTGTATTGTGAAACGCAGTGCAAAAATTAGTTTTTGAGCTTGACTTTGAGTTGATACTCCTGCTCATTTACAAGTGAGCACATGATTCTAATGATAATATATCTCACACTAGATTGATTCTTGTTACATCAGTGCTGAAACAGTTACAACCATTGTGCATGGTGATAATCTATTCATCTTAATCTGACTTTTCTGGCTCATCAATAAATTTGCGGAAGATTGCCGACCTTGGACTTGCCAAAACGTTTCTCACTAACAAGAACACTTCATTTTTTCAACCTGAACGCTGAATCATCCAATAAAAATGCAGTATATATCTCAAGCATGCGCTGCTGAATGGTCACAACGGTACCTACTGTTTGCGTGTTTGACTGCCTGATTCATCAAATACGCTCTTTGCCACGGATTACATCTTTCCCCGGTCAACCCCGGAGTCATTCTGATTCAACGTTGGATAACGAGCTGCATAATATTTCGCCGAGGAATTACATTATGTCTTATTACTCTTATTTCACTAATGTCGTGTACTGATATACATAAGTTTAATACTTTTGAACATGTTACACAAATATTTCAAAAAAAATAAGTGACGACATCTTTAAATTGTCACACACAAATACTTTGCCGGTCCGATGAAATATAAGAAAATATGTTCCGGATACCGATGCCTCCAACACAGGAGAAGTATGAGTTCGGCAATGGTATAAATCCTAGGTAACCTAAACATTTCTACACGATTACATGTAAACAAATAAATACTTTTCTTGAACCGGTGTAATCCCTGGGTTCCGTTCGCTCATAACACAATACAACAAATCAAACTAACAATTTACGCGATTACTCGCTTTTGAATTTGAACATTTTCAGTAACAAAATATTGTTTTTTTTGCGGACCCGATCACAAAATATACAATTAAAACGGGTACCGTCACAGTCATAAGGTATAATCCCTTGGTGTCCATACAAACATACGACAAACTAGCTATGGTGTAATACCTAGGTATCCTAGATACAAATGTATTCAACAGAACACAGTGATTTGTAACAGTAATTTTTAAAAACTACACAGACGAACATTCCTGTGAGGACACAGGCCTTTCAAGGGTAGGCGTGTCACACGTATAACATGTACGAATAAAGTAATATGAAATGGTTTAGCATTGCGTCCAGCAATGCATAATTTTATGTACTCTAATTATATGCAAATATATAAGCAACGACAATGATGATATAAGACATTATGTAATCTGCTCGCTCCTATAATATCCAAAAATCACAAAACATCTTCATGAATGATTAAACAGAAATAAACTAACCAGTCTTTCGGCTGGAGAGCTACGGTCAACATCAAATTAAAAGTCAGTCTCAAAACATCATTAAATAAATGCTCTCATTTCCAACATAATTCATAATTGCATAAAAGTCACCTTTTTATTGTGACATTAATAGTAATTTAGTGCACACATGCTTCTCATTTTGTCGAAGATTAGTTTGCAGATGTGATGAAAGTTACGTCAGCTGTTCAACAGATCACGATGCAACTTTATTGTGTGGAAATATTGCTTTGAAGATCTGTACCCGATTAGATTATAATTCACTGCTATTGTGGTGTAGGATCGTATTATGAGTGTGGTCACCTTTAGAGCGTTCAATTTTTAAGAATTGGTGAAACCATAGTGTCCGTGGCGAGCAGCAAGGTATAAATTTCCAGCGCGTAGTCCAATTATGAGTAGTAAAGCAATCCCAATGCGCAAACTATTGGAGGGTTTTATGTTTACGTTAGTATTCTCATAATAGAAGTAAAATCACATGACAATGTCAAATATGATTTAAATCATGGTTCTATGATTCAAGAAAATACGATTCTATCGATCGAGGAGCAGTTCTATCTGCGTTAGCTTATACATTTTCTGGCATATTTATATTAGCTGGTGGCAACAAAATGTGGTCCAGAATCTGTATTTTCACCAATTGTTGCTACATTTAAAGAACATGATGATCGCAATGGATAATAGAAGTACCGGCTCAGGTTGCAATCGGCAAGCAATACAGCCAGATATCAAGTGGGTAATGAAATATTGGAATGAAGGATGTGTCTATAGCAATTCACAACATTTCACTCTGCAAGAGGTCGCATATGACGGCTTTGCCATTCTAATTTCCTAGCCTGATTCAGTTCCGTTTGGTTCGAAACCAGGTGCAGTTCCTTAGTCAACTTATGCAGATGAACAACCCACAATGAGTACCCTCTGAAACAACTGAGTGGGGCAATAGTTTAAGAATAGTTTAGTTAATTTCGTTCTCAATAATCCGACACCGTTTCCACCGCTGTTTCCTTCCGAAGCTGATAACTTCTTGAAAGAGTAAAATGCGAAACGGAGCTTATCAGAAGATCACAAGGAATAAGATTTAGACTCCGGTTGATGTGTATACAAGCCAAAGAACAATTAAATCATATTACATCATACTAAATGTAGCTTGTGTTATCTTAACTATTTAAATATGTCTATAATGCTGAAATAGGCGCTGCAACATTGCCGACTCAAAAAGATTATTGAGCAACAACAGCAATTAAACAAAGACTTTAGTGGAAAACATGAAACCGCTGGTCCAGTCAGAGAATGTGTAGCATCATTGGGTTACTTCAGCTCACAAATAAATTTGCCCAAAATACCGAGCCTTATCGGAGGAACGCCTAGGATGTATCTTTAGATAGGTGTCACATTTTCTTTCAATTGAATATTACTTCGTCTTTACAGCGTTTAACTACTTTTGACGAAATTTGTAAAAGTGAGGGAAATAAAAAGATAAAATATTAGAAAATGTAAATGTAAATTCTGCCTAGGATATTTGAATCAGAGATAGATCATTTATAGCTGTGCTATTTAGTCTTATGTTCAAACAAAATCATTACTAAATGAACGAAAATGGAATTACTCTAATACGTTAATTCATGGAGCCCAAAATGACGAACAGCTCAAGAATATGCAAGCGCGCAGCAATACGTGGGAATATGATAAAAGCCGTAAAATTTGAAGCCGAAGTGATGAATGGGCTTAGTACAATCCAACCGCTTTATTGTTTTAAACTCAAGAACCGTCACTTGAAGCTCCAAACTACATTTGCGTTGATGATAGAAGCGCACCTGTGCCCACTTTAAATTCCACCAGGCTTGAAATAAAATATGGTGACGTTCAAGTGAAAATAGTACATATTTCAAAAAGTATTTGCTAAACGTTCATAAAATTTCATGATGTCAATGATGAATGAATCTAGATCACAAATGCGAGAAAAGCGTGATACGAAAGGGGAAATTTTAAAATAATAATTGACGCCTGACTCAATCTTGTTGAACGATGGTTAGAAGTTGGAACAATTCACATGACAACTAACAGCACATCGTAATCATTGGTTTCAGTTGTGTAACATTTACGAGGGTATCGGGAGAATGGTCCTACAAAGTCGTGTTTATGGTTCTCAGATTATGGGCACGCGCTTCACGAAGATATTAAAGTAGGGCTAATTAATGGTGGTGGCATCTATCTAACAAATTGAATGCCATGTTGAAGAAAATAACCTGAATAGCACTTTTTGAAAAAATGAGTTTGAGATGGGCTTGTCTTGTCTAGCATTTCCTAATTCGTCTTCTTTTCTCATTTTTATTCACTGGTCTGGACTGAATTTGTGATTGATACATTCGAAAGTTGTGGAATAGACTTCTCATGGATCTAAATGTAATTTCATAAATAAATTTATCCGCACAGCTGTGAAAGCAAAAAGCTTCCCGTTACGACATGAACATATTGGTCTCCCAGAACCTCCCAAGTCTTACTTGCTGCAATACCCGTATTGCGTTTTCTGCCTGATAATAAATTAATAAAGGAATTTATTGTTGCATAGACGATTCGATTTAACAGTTAACGAATATTTTTTCGCAACAATTTTGCTGCTCGGAAGACCAGCACCGAGAGGCACAGTTTCAAAACTGTGGGTACGTCAAATAATGGGATGGAAGAGAACAAAATCAGTACTCACAAGCAGAAATGATTAACGCAGACGCCGTTACGCTTGAAACCCAAAGAACGAGGTAAGTATTGTTGCCTTTTACCGAGACATTCTCCAAATAAATTGGTAGCAATGACTTTTGAGTTGCATTGTGAATGAGCCTGGCCTTTCGTCAAAAACGAAATATGTTTACAATCGCAAAGTCATTCGTTGTTTCTTGACATAAGTTAATACAACTTCGCCACGTTTTAAGTTTCGGTTTTATTTTAACAGTCCGGTAATAATTTAGAAGGAAATTGTTAATGAGGTTCAAATAAATATGCAGGTTGACATTGATATTCCGGGTCCAAATGTACATAGTGAGTTTCCTGATAATTTGATTATGGACCAGTTAATATTGTGGCATTAATCTTTGAGAATACGAAAACAATTTATGCTCAGCAAACCAAATCATCACAACTTGAAATTGGATACGTTCCCCTGAACAAAATTTCTTCACATCTTAACCGATACAAAGAATAAAAGCGAGTAACACCAGCAGTTCTCTACAAACTACGCTGTAACGGCAATGAAAATGAAAGATGCATGAAAACGTATATTGGCGAATCCAGACAAGGTGTTGAAAAATGAATATCGCAACATATGTACCACGTATGATATGGTAACATTAACGCCTCGACTGTTGCTGAGCATGTTTGCACGGATGGACATAATGTGGACACAATCAACGTTGAAATTCTTGAAATATAACCGAATACAATGAGAAGAAAGGTCAAGGAAGGACTACACATTCAACTCAAGGGAGAAACAATGAACAAAAATGATGGATTCATTTCGAAACCAGGTTGGACTCACATCTTAAGAAAAAAAATTAAAGAACGCATTAGAAAAGGACCAAGGAAACCTCCATAACACTTTAACTAATTCTATTATTTATCCAATTATTTTTAATTTTTGCATTACATTCGGGTGAAGATTTGTAGCAGAGTTTGTCATAACTATTCGCTTTTTCATACTTGGTCCTGATGCAGAGTATAGGAATAAGATATAAGTAAATACAATATCAATACACAAAAGTTTGGTCTACGTTCAACAAAATAATTTTTCCACTTTACAATCCCGTGTTTTCACCGTTTATCAAATCATCAATCTTTACGAATAAATGATTTTATTAAATATGTTTTAGGGATCGTACATTTAGTACGTCACGCTAAAAAAACGATTTTTCAGACAGGGCACCCCTATAACAAAATCCTCACATTCACATTCTCACATTTCTGTCATTATTTTTAAAACTTTGGCCACTAATCTCTGCAATGACATATGATTAATAAAAATAAATTAACGCTTCAGAAAATTAATAAACCAATATTTGATTCACAATTGAAAACTTTGTATTGAATTAACCATTTAAAGTTAGCAATAACTGATAAAAATATATATTGCAAATATTTCAACGGCATAAGTTAATACATTGATGTTGGGAAGAATATATAACAACATAGGTTTCCTCGTTGTCGGCTTCGAAGTGTAGTAAACAGTCACTTGTGTCAGCAGAAAATAAAAAGGTTACTTGTACTGTTACCAGAAGCTTTATAGCAACAAAGCAAAACGAATATCATCTTTAAAGTGTCATTGGTCGATTAATAATTAGCCGGTGCTTTAACTGTAAAATGAAGCAGAGGAATAGTCGGTGAATGATTGCTGGAAATTAGGAGCTGCAAACGAAATTTGGTTTTAATCTTTGGTTGGTAACAATTTCCAGTAAAATTTGCTCAGTCGTCCTATAGAACATAGTTTACAATTTCTACTTTTTTGTCAAGCGTGTCTCAAATTAATTGCCAAAATTCGTTCGTCGTATATGTTTTGACGCATGTTAACGGCAAAACTGAAATCATGAGCATATAAAGTAATATTTTTGTGAATAAAAGTTAATAACTGGTTGTTGTTGACAAGTTGAAGGGTGTTTGTTGAAGGTAGTTTTATAAGTTCGGAAAAACTGAGGAAAGCCTAGTTAGTTTATGCCCTTATCTTGCCATTGCATAAGAGATCGTGGCTCTATCTATAATACATCGGTTTCTACAGACGATCGTCTGCGACAAGTTTTCAACATTTTTACACATAAATCAGTTTTTTGCATTTTTGTGGCAAATTCATTTGCATCGATGGGTTAATTAGTACACATTCTTTCTATAAATACGAAAAACCATCGTTTTACAGAAAATTTTGGCGGAACGTTCCGGATTTGTGCAGAGCTCCTCTGCTAAAATCTCATATAATCTCAGAATTTGTATGATGAATGAATGTAGGTAACCAATTTGAGACAGGATTGACAAGAAAGTGGCAATTTTAAAATTATAAAGATTTTTTATGACCCCTGAATTAATTTTGCTGGAAATTGTTTAAAAGTTGAATGAAACCAGTCACAGGGCAAAAATCATTATGTCATAGGTTGTGGAAAGGGCAGACCATATAGCTGCTAGTAATATTCCATAAATAAATTGCCTTTTCAGCAGGGATGTGTAATCACCTGATTACATAATCTGATTACTGTAATCAGATTACAATTTTGTAATCTGTAATCTGCAATCTAAACTTTAAGATTTATTTTCGGTAATCTGTAATCACGATTTAGAATTTTTTCGAGTAATCAGTAATCTGTAATCTAAAAACCCGATTTGAGCAAAAGTAAGCTAACAATTTTATTACAGATTACAAAATCACGTAAAATTCAGATTTTCGTCGATTTAAAAATGCACTAGTATTTCTTGTCAGTTCACATGCAAGATTGTACACTCGGACAAATAATGCTGCTTGTTTCTCTGCAAGGTGTGTGCATAGTTGTCGCAGAATGAAGTGTATGATACTTAATTTTAGTTGTGAATTGAACTTACCAACAACCATAGATAGCATATCAATGCTTTCACACTATTTTAAGGCAATTATACCATCCACTGCTTCTAAACCAACGTTTGGTTACTGCGGATTGTGTTATACTTCCTACGATATAACTAATTATTTTAGGAAAAGGTTGGAAATATTTATATCCTGAAAATTGAGTTTGAATAAGATATCAAATGGAATCAGATTCTCTAATCTGCAATCTGATTTTGTAATCTGTAATCAGTATCAGTAATCTAAACCGATAGATTTTAAAGAAGTAAGCAGTAATCAGTAATCTAAACCGATAGATTTTAAAGAAGTAATCAGTAATCTGTAATCTTAAATAAGAATTAAAAATGAGTAATCAGTAATCTGTAATCTAAATTCTGAAATTTAAAATACGTAATCTGTAATCTCTACTTCAAAGTCAAGTAATCTATACATCCCTGCTTTTCAGTTGCCAGTCAGATTATCAAATGAACGATTGAGTAAAGTAGACGACCCAATTGTCCAAATGAGCCACTGAATCTCTAACTGTTAAAAATATGATTTCGATGCATCAGCGTGAGCAAATTACATGTGCAACTAATCGTAAGTAAGTTGTGATGTACTGAAGCGTTAATAAATGGTTTTTATACAACACTAACTTGAACGGCTAGATGTGTTATTATATTGTGAAGTAATTATCTAGACACAAATTTGAGAAAATTGCTATACATTTGACGTAATTCACCTCAGTACCCACACACGCAGTAGCTGTAAAGGCAAAGAGCTTCCCATTATACTGCACGATCTAGCTTACCTAGTGAAGATGAAGTTGCAAAATTGCTTATCAGAATCATGCTGCAAAGGATAAACAAAATTAAGTGCGGGGTATATGTAAATCGCTTTTTAAATGTCGTCACGTGTATATACCGTTGTCATAATTCCGTATTAATTGTTCTGGAGCTACACTTCAATTTATAAGATCTGCATTCTCTTTCAACAATTCAGCAATCACACTTTCGAAAAATTCACATGAACCAACCCTACATTATTTTACTTAGGTAACATTAATTCAGCATTAATTTGTGATTTTGTAACACTAGTTACATTTCAATGCTGGCTTTTGGAGCTTCTGACTGTATTATCTTTGTCATTCGAACATTAATATGCTTTGGAGCTTTTCTAGTTACCTTATTCAAACTCTTTCCAGATAAATATAATTATCTCCAATTCCGCTTAAAAAAGACTTATGCTGTTTGACCTGCTTTTCGTTAGAAGTCTCCCGCAATGCATATAATAACTTATGGCGTCGAAATATTAAAAATGTATATCGTAATTCGTTGCAGCCAAAGTTTAAATAATGAACAGATTCAAACTGTTTAATATCGGTATCGGCCTAAGATGCAACCGTAATCACGCCTTTGAAGACAGAATTAATTTGATTGACTTCCTGGATCGCTTAATACGTTGTTGTGCTGATTCACACAGGATGGTGGATTTTGTTTCGTTGGTATAGAACACAGGCGCAATTCCCTAGTCGACATGTCCAGCTGAACCACGCACAAACTGTGCACTCTGACATTAGAGAGTGTGCACATGTGGAGCTTTATTTAATTTCGATTCTCAATAACCGCACACCGTTTAGCGCTTTTGCCGCTCTTCACTAACATGTATTGGATCATTGGGTGGAAATTTATTTTCAGCACTTGTGCAACGTATTTATGATTTAAAAATATGTCAAATCAATCAATTAATAGAATGCATATTCTTTTGTAGAATAGAGGAATAGTTAGATTTGACAGGAATGCCAGTTCTCATAAACCAACATGGTAGCACATTCGTCGATATCACGCACCTATGGCTTACTCAATATTCGCGTAGCACGAAACTGTAATTCGTAGCGTTGCAATTTCATTATATTACAATTGCAAAGTTTCAGTAGCTAGCTGCAAATATTTTATCAATGAAGACGTATTTTATCATTGTTCAACTGGGGGAAATAAAAACAATGCAAATATTACAAACGTTGAATAATTTTTCGTCGGGTATTTAAATGAGAAATAAATCATGAATAAAATTTGCTTTTCACAGCCTTATATTTAAACTAAATCAAAGCGGAATGAAGGTAACTTTACGGTGCTTCTGAAACGTCAATTTATAGAGCACAGAATAATGGCCAGATCGAGAATAGCACGCACCTGACCGTGAAAACAACATAAATCCGCTACTATTTGAATTCCGACTGTAAGCTCCGATTGCATTATATTTATACAAGTAATACGAAATACCGAAGTACGAGACACTTGCTACAGATATTGTTTGAACCAACTGCAAGTAATATTTTGTTTTGGAGGTACAGTTTGCGTTTACTGGAATACAAACTGAGATTTAGCTGCTGTGTTTCATCCTTTCTATCGTAATATAAGTTTTTAACCTCCAGTTGATTCGTATTTCGCACGGAATGAAAATAATAATTTTCGTTGTTTTCATCACGTTACAATTATATACTTTCTTAGGCTTTACATGAATCACTTAGACGTCCCTAAGTTTGTGTCTAAAGGAATGGAGGTAATTAAGAAAGTAGGTAAGCGCAGGGGACGATGTCGAGGATACCAAGTAAATGGTTCTGATACATATACAAAAGCTGGATATTTTCTGTCCTCCATCAAAATTTAAACAAAGTTTAAGCCACACTGATTACGAATAGGTCAGAATTTGCTCAGTGGAATACATTAATTCAAATTGGATAAGAACGTTCGGGTTGTTTGTCTTTATTGCAATATCATCTTATAGAAATGTAGAGACTTCAATTATAAAAAGCTAAGACTTCTACATCGGAGGCACTCACCAATATAATATCTCAAACAAATTTGGTAATTGGTAAAATGTTTTATCATGACTGTTTGTGACTAGTCAGCAGACTGCGCATTCTCTCGTCAAGAAATTAAATGAATTTGTACTTTAACTATCCTGAAATCGATGAACAAAATTCATATTGAAATATTGACCTGCCCCACAGGTCAAAGTAAATATTGATGGATGGAGGTGGACACAACCTATTGTCACATTCTACTCAAGAAGCACGGAATTGTAGTTAGTGGCCCTTAAACTTATAATTATATGAACCGTACGAATAAGTTGTGGAGTTCACTGAGTAACGTCGACGACTGCATTGACAAAATCGAGAACCCGATTGTAACACATGTAATCAGGTTTTTCGGAATATGCTGTATGAGTTTAATTTCAAATGTGATAATTTGTCCATACGGGAGCTTGTTTGGAAAAAACAGATTGAAAAAGAATAATAGTCTTTTATTTTAACAGCTCAAACGTATGTGCTGCAAGATGATTGCGATGATGACTACATTGGCGCCATCTCAAATAATCACTCACTACGGGCTTGACGATGTACTGCGATATGTTTTCCTTTCCAAAAAAATTGAGCTTGATTTACCACGCCTTTACCAACGCAAACTTTTATTTACACTTACATGAAACCGACCATTGCAACCTGAGTCAACTCAGAACTTCTCAGTATCCCGATGTTCAATAATGGCATTGAAATGTTTACTTTATGAATGCATAAATTAAATTGACTTGAGACTTGACTTGACTTGTGCATTTTCAATGCCGTATTGATTAAAGTCCCAACAGGCTAAATTTGAAAAATGCAAATCATACGCCCATTGCAAATTAGCATATCACAAAGCTTTAGTCTCTTTATTATTCGCATAGCGTGAAATAATATAAGACGTATTTACGTTGAAGGTAAAATTAAAACGAATGGATTACCAGTTATTAGTGTTTCTCGATTATTTAACTTTAACTTCTCATTTGTTAAACGCAGACGCATTCCTATACCACCTGTGAACATATAATAACCACCAATTCTGGCTAATGCTTTTGGTGGCGCAGAAATACTCATTGTCAGTTTGAAACTATCGTTGTAAGAAGGATAAAATTGAAAGTTACTTATATAACCAATCAGTGAATTTTGAAATATTTGTAATTACAGGCTTAGGACTCGTAACAACTATTCAAAAAATAGTTTTCTTTACGGCACTTTAGGGGCATGACTGTTTCAACTTATACCCCATTGAAATATTAACAAAGCGTATTTTTTATTGGCTAATACTAAAATTTCAAAGTCCTAACCAGAAGCATATATGTCCTTGAATTAACTAAATTTTAATATAGGCAAGTAATACAATCATTGCTTATCAATTTCAGAGTGAAGCAACCGGATGATAATCTGTGTCTGCAAATCCTTTTTCTTTATTCTTTTTTTTCAGTGACCCCTAATGCAATTGACACTGTTGCATTCAAAGATTGTTAATAGGGCATACCATTTATCGACAAATTTCATAAATATATTTGCATTTCAGTTACCAATCAGATTTGCAACTGGAGTTGATTGAGCAAAATAGACGACGGTATTTTCTAAGTGGGTCACGGAATCCGTTATTCTTAACCAGATATCCAAATGGAAATGTCGTGTTTTAGTGATCGAAGTACATTTATAAATAAGTTAATTGCGATTTTCGAAAATGTTAATAAATTTAATACATTTTTAAACCAACAACTTGAAAGGCGCAATTGCTTACTATTTTTGAAAGAATGATGTAGACGCTAGCATATGAAAGTTCTCAAATATTTGTGTGTACTCTCATATCAGTTTATGATATCGGCATTTTCATTAAACTATCGCAGCAGTTAAACTATAAATGATGTAAACCTTGCAATATTTGAGTCTTATTAAACGTGAGACACTTCCGCAATCGGCACCCATTACTGTGAATTGAACAACCTTTGTTTTAATTCTACTCACACGGCACCAAATGGTACTTTGTGGCGTTGAACCGTTAACTTTATGCATAAAAAAGTTGCATGGTACTTCCTACTTCAGTTGCAATTTGGAATCCATTGAGTGACATTGGCGCCTGTATTGTAAAAACGGAGGATCGGATTGAAAACCCCCTTGAAAGTAGATTTGGTGAATTGCGGTTAGGTGTGGTTTCGATACAAGTTGTTTTACTGAAGAAAACTGTGTTAGTGTTAATTTATTCAACAAATGGTACACATTTGTAGGAACTTAATTTGGAAAATATGGTAAGTATCAAATTCAGTTTGCATCCTCATTGTCATTCGAACATTTGCATATCTAATTAAGCTTTTTCTAGTTTTCTGATTCAACTCTTTTTAGATTGAAACTATCCAAATTGAGAGGACATGTTAACCCGATTTTGAGGATAAATTATATCAATTCATGAAGGCTTTGTAGATGTTAAGTACAAAGACAAGTGAAATTACGAATTACAAATGAATTTCTGTGCTTGGTCATCCACATCAGGTTTTCACAAACTTTCTCAATCAGGTTTTCTCGTAGTTTTTCGGAGAGATGCATTTTATTTCATGTCATGTCATTTCTTACGTGCGCGTATGCCTCCTCTTCATTGATACACATTCCAAGGTGGCAGTGTTAGTATTACAACTACATGCCTTCCGTGTTTACAGTACTTTTTAATTCTCACTAAACCAAAGATTTACATTATCAAATCTTTGAATTTATAAGATGTGCAGCCGGAAGGAACAATATTAGTAGACGACGAACTAAGCACTCGAGGTAGTAATGCATTGGCAGTATGTATAGAAAGACGTCTTCTGATAATTTTTACGAATGTGAGTGGTAATTTTCGTTGTATGAAACTAAAATGGTAAGAATTGCAGGAAACTGCAAATATTAATAAATATCAAACAGGCTAGCCGTTCTGCAATTTCGAGTATGTACTACTTTCTACTTCCACGGAGAAGATGAGGTCCACCTTCACGCTTGTGTTGCATTTGCTACATGCCTATATTAACTTGTGGCGTATAAATGTAACAAGATATCTTGCTAATAAGTCGTTTAATATTCACTTTTTTAGTTAATATTTACTTAAGTTAGTTAATATTCACAGAAGGCTAATTTGTAAAGAATGTTAGATTTCTATTTAATGATGGAAGCAGTTTGTGCGGAGAACTTGTCGAAATTGTCACATATCTGTCGGATAAATAGTTGGTGAAATGTTTAGTTAAGACCGATACAATGAAGGTAAATCATTAAGGAACAGTGTGGCTTGTTCTACGACCAATCGAAAATGCCTCACGATGTCACGATGATGCCAGTAACCTGTACTTATATAAAGTTAATATGACACCGAAACAAAAATTGAGGTGTCGAAATCGCATTATTCCACCGAGATTGCAAAATTTGCGTGACGGTTTGCATTTGTTTATCATCGAGCCATTATCAACTAATATCTTCAGTTTATCTTTAATAATGCCTCAAATTATCAATTATGTATTTATCCATATCAACCAATATAGTAGAACTGAACCAAGTCTGAATTCGTTCTAATGCTCACTTTATAAAATATTTCTTATTTAACGTCCCAACAATCTCACATCAAAATTAATTGTATCATGATCTTGGAATTAATCTTGTAATTAATTTTCGATATTTTCTTATCATAAATCCAAACTTAATCGTACTCCTAAACAATTTAGACTTACTTGATCTGAATTTTCATAAAGCTTTCCTCGAACTAGTATGTTATCTGGTGACGTTGAAGTATATGTACACGTATTGCAGAACAATTTATCAAATTTCAATATCAGACTGATTATTGGCAGCGGTGAGCTATTGTAAAAATCGAGAACATTTTAATTAAAATCTTCACAACGTAACATTTTAACTTTATTGTTCGTTCACTGCCAAACCGGAGACGCCGACAATTCTCCAAGTGATTTAAGTTAGGTGATATTCTGGATTATTGCTATATTTAATTTAAGTTTGAATACAGTTTAATCGGATCATTGATTTGTGCAGACTTTAGATGGAGAATCAGTTGCCATTCGGACCAATCGTCGGTACATCGTCGCCACTGATGTGCTATGATTGAGACGGCCACACTGTAACACTGTAAAGTTAGTAAGTCTGAGTCTACATTAATTAAATCCACCTCAAATTTACAAATTAAACCTGAATATGCGCGAGGTTACTTACTTTCATTATGCAAATAATGCCCTAATTGATACTAGAAATGTCAACCAGATGAGAACATTGAAAGACATTGAGAAACGCATGCAGTCTAAATTACCAAATAAATAGGTATATTGCCTTCACATAAGTTGCAAGTTAAATGGAATTTGGGGAAGGATAGTTAGAAAAAGGAGATAAATTTTTATATTATGAGTAAAATAGTTTGTGCGATGAACTTTGATTTGAGATCATCATATTGTTAGTTAATTTACTATTTAGTAAATATTTTAAGACCGATATACCGATAAGACCGAATGAATATGAATCCATAAAATACGATGTAATTTATTCCACTAAAGTTTAATGCGGATAATCTAATCTGCTATTTTATAATTTCCATTTGTGATTGAAATTATAATTTATGACGTTGGCATCGCATTATGGAGTCATTATTTAACTCGCGAGATTGTTGACAATTTTTTGTCATTCTCAAGACATCGAGAAGACTCTTCTCTTATAAATAACTATTGAACGTTGCCACCACTTCGGACTTCCAGTAAGCCTAAGATGTTAAGAGTGACCTACAGTTTAGCACATTGAATGGCTTTAGCCACATCAACGAATATTACTAAAATGGCGAAATGGTCCAATCTATCCACAAACAATTCAAAAGAAAATTTTTAATTAAATATTTTTGTGGAAGGCAAGTCAGAAACGCGGGACCGATTTTTATTTTAAGAGTGTACTAGTTAGTGCGGAGGTTTGTAGTGGTGATTGCGTATAATTCGTCAATTTATTATGGAGTTATTATGGAGAAGTATTTTAGGGCCGAGACAAATTTGCAATATCAAATTATGGTGTAATTTATTTTTACAATAAAAATAAAACGCCAGTTACATCTGATATATTTATAATCATAGATCTTATGGAAATTAAAATTGATGACGTTGAAAACAATTTATGCCGTCATCACTGCGTTGACGAAGTTGTTGCCAATTCTCCGTCTGTAATGACAAAATAGTGAAACGGATCACTCGTTTACTTACATAGGTCGGAACTTCCTTGGTTGGCGAGTTATGCTGTAATTTCTTATTCCAAATTTGTTTAAGAAATTGAATGTCTTGTGTTGAAGGACGACGCGAAAATCATGGGCGCTTTTTTATTAGGAAATGCGTTTGCTAAGTTACTTAAACAGTCTTCTGTATGTATCCCATTATGTGTATTCAACTATTTGACTGTTTGGATAGTATAATAGACTAAGCTAATTGAAAACCCTGAATTGGCAAGAAACCTAACATTAATACAAGCGGGAATGCATTATTGCATTCCACAGTAAGATCATATTTTATCAAAGTACCCAGTTGTATGAATTTTTTACATGGTATCCTATGTGTGCAATTCCTACTTTTTCCGGTGAATTCAAATATAGAATCGGTTTTGAAATAATAAAAAGTCGGTTCTTTTACTAGTTGATATGTCGTGGAGTTACTCATTAATAATAATTTCGCTCGGCATTTGCAAATATTCTTTGTTGTATTTTAGATAACATCACAGAAATCATAAGAAATGTCTCGCGCACTGTAGCAAGTATTTATTTCATTTATATGCCAAACTCTGCCACTTTAATACACTAGCAATAGATTTCATTGTTTGCATTGACCAGTAGAGACGCCGTTATGCTCACAACTTAGCCATCGAACGAGACTGATCTACTAGATGTATCGATGCCACAATGGCGGTGTTCAAATGAACTACAAATTAAATCAATAAAATGGGTGCATTGTTGTTGAGTCGACATCTTGAACAATGTCCTCACTACTACATGGGTATTCTAATCATTTGGTTTAATGCGTAACATATTTTGACCATTATATCGAATCGACAAACACTCTTGGGATCACTGCAACTACTTTCTTCGTGCAAACTACTTAATAACAACAATGCTCCTCACAAGCTCACCAAGTAATTCGGGTCACAGCAAAGAGTCTGTTTTCAGTGGTGCGAATTCTGGCAGTTGTTAATTTTAGTAAAGGTGGTGGCTGACTGATGAACAACAATTAATTACGCTGACGGTGGTGATGATGATTAACGGTAGTTAATTAAGGTGGTGGTGAAGATTCTGCTGCTCGGAAGCGCCTTAGCTAACATGTCGACATGTTGGCGGTGGTGATGATGATTCTGCTACTCGGAAGCTCCGGAGCTAACATGTCGACATGTTGGCGACGTCGACGTCCACGTCGACGTGGTGGAGGTGGATGAGAAGAGAGGAGGAGATCAAATATGTACTTTTTGCTTGGTTGGATGGTGAGACGAGAAAATGTGGTTTGTAATGCATAAGTAAGGCAAGAAATAAAGTAAAAAGAGTGATCTCCAGCGGCAAGGTAATTTTAAATACGGGGAGTTTATTCAGGGGTAAAGAGAAACACCGTTTGTCAATTGGGCAGCGTGCACTGCAGCCATCAAATAATTACTGGAGATAAAGACATGAGATGCCCTCGCTCTTTTATACTGAGTCGAGGTGCATGAAACCAATAGTAAAAATACACACAAAATAATATTACACGAATTACTAGTCCTTCAACAAGGACAAAATGCAGAGAAAAAACCTGACCGTTCGATGCCCTTTGTAGGGCTTAATTTAAGTGGTCACGTAGGCAAAAATCATTTACATATTAAACAAATAGAGAAAGGAATTAGGTAAATCACACAAAAAAGGTTCATTTTCATAACACTACAACTGGTTGGTAACACTCCCCCGCGTTACCCAGAAGGGGTAACACAAACATTACGTAAAAAATAATTGATGATCCCGTGCCGCCGTGGAGAGTAGAGCCGATCTGCTGGACCGATGAACGTTTAAGGTGGTTAGACCACCAGCAGTTGCGCAACGGACTCTCCCCTCCCCAGGAACCCAGGTATTACAAGCCAGATAGCCAACCCGAGAAGTCCCGAATATTTGACGCTGGTTACGGCAATCGCACGAACGGCAGGGATCTGAAAAATTACAAGAAAAAAAACATTTTACAAGCATTTTTTGCAAAAAAAAAACGAAAATTAAATAAAATTATTCGGAGAAAAGGGGGATTAGCTTAACTATAGGTCTGGTGAGTTCACCAGTCGGCGTCTTCAGCGTAACGGTACGCACGTTTTTGTCGTCGCCACGGGGATGGACCATGTAAACTCGTCCCATCCGCCAATCTTGAACTCCTGTCGTGTCCTCCTTGATGAGGACGAGATCTCCAACTTGAACGTTGTCACGCTGCCACTTCCACTTGTTGCGCTGCTGCAAAGTGTTGAGGTACTCCGCACTCCAACGGCTCCAAAAATGCTGTAGACGTTGCTGCTGCTGCTGAAAAAGGGTCAGTCGATTGACCTGAACATCCTTGAGGTCCACCTCTGGAATGGTCGTCAGAGGCTCACCGATTAGAAGATGGCCTGGGGTGAGCACAGCAAGGTCGTCCGGGTCTGGAGATGCCGGCTGAAGAGGTCGCGAGTTGAGGATGGCTTCCACCTGACAAAGGAACGTGGAGAAAGCCTCAAACGTCAGGATCTTGCTACCGACGACACGCCGGAGGTGATGCTTAGCAGACTTCACGCCTGCCTCCCAGAGTCCTCCTTTGTGTGGGGATGATGGGGGGTTGAAGTGGAACTGGATTCCATTCGTGGCGAGCTCGTTCTCCACATCCTGTTGGTGCGCTCTGGATCTGATCTGCTGCTGCAGCTCCTTTTCTGCTCCAACGAAATTAGTCCCACAGTCCGAATAAATGTGGGCTGGTACTCCTCTTCTCGCCACGAAGCGCCGTAATGCCTCAATGAAGGCTGCTGTTGAGAGGGATGAAACTGCTTCCAAATGAATGGCCTTGGTCGCCATACACACGAAAAGGCACATGTACCCCTTGTAGGGTTTGGGTACACGTCCTACTGGATTCTTCAGGGGAAAGGGTCCCGCGCAGTCCACACCAACGTGAACAAATGGACGAGATGGGTTGATCCGGGATGAGGGCAAGTTGCCCATTAACTGCTCCGCTACTCTGGCACGGTGCTTCCTGCAGATGACACAGCTCCGGATGAAATGTCGCACCTTGTCACGTCCACGTAATATCCAATATTGGGTCTGAAGGGAAGACCACGTCAGCTGAAATCCACCATGGAAGTTGATGTGGTGATGGTGATGAACCAACAAATACGTCAGGTGGCTATCAGCGGGTAAAATGGCTTGGTGCTTCCTTGCTTCAGGAATCTGTGCATGCTGCAGTCGTCCTCCAACACGAAGAATTCCGTCACGATCGACGAAGGGATGTAGCTGAGCGAGCTTGCTGCTGTGGGGTAACGTGAGATTCTTCTTCAGGGAGTGAATCTCTTCTCCAAACGACTGCTGTTGAACCTTCCTGATCCACAGGGTAAAGGCTGATTCCAATTCTGCAACGGTGAGGGGTCCATTAACCTTCCTCTGGAACAGTCGAAGAATGTGGGCAGTAACGCGCTTGAGACGAGTGAGGGATGAGAAGCGCTCCATGATGCTCGTGTCCACTTGGAGGTGATGACACAGTAGAGGAATCCTCTTTTCCTCCAGGTTGCTTTCCTCCGGGATAGCATTCATTGGGAATACTGGGAAGAGTGGTTCCGACAGCCAGGCTGGACCTTGGAACCAAAATGGGCTGTCCAAAGTCTCTCGAACTTGAACTCCTCTTGAGGCGAGGTCGGCAGGATTCTCCACTCCAGGTACATGACGCCAGCATTCCACCTCGGTGTGTTGTTGGATGGTGGCTACTCGGTTAGCCACAAAGGTCTGCCACCGACGGGGTGATGAGGAGATCCACTTCAGAGTAATTGTTGAGTCGCTTCAACACCAGATATCGCACTCCAAGCCAAGGGTTTGGTTGACGTGGTCCACGAGTTGACTGAGCTCGCAGGCGCCCATCAATTCCAGTCTCGGCAGGGTGACTTGTCTCAGGGGAGCCACCTTCGTCTTGCCGGTTACCAGGTTCACGGTGATGGTGCCGTCCGGTTGCACAGCTCTCAGGTAGATACAGCAACCAAGGGCTATGATTGAGCTGTCGGAAAATCCGTGAAGCTGGTAACTGGTTGAAGGTCCGTTGACTGCAAGTTGACGGGGTAACTTGATACTTGGGATCAGCTTCATGTCTTCTTGGTACTGCTGCCATTTCAGCTGAATCTCCATTGGCACTTCTTCATCCCAGTCCACCTTCAGTTTCCACAGCTCCTGCATCATCAGCTTGGCACGGATGGTAACACACGAGAGAAAGCCAAGAGGATCAAACACACGAGAGAGGTCAGAGAGTAAGACACGTTTGGTAAGTGTCCCCTCACTGGTAGCTGCACACTTAAAGGTAAAGTTGTCGGTTGAGGGGCACCACTGAACTCCAAGAGCCTTGATCGCTTCGTCATTGTCGAACGAGTGTAGTGATGTCTCTCGGTGGTCTTCAGGGATGGAAGCCAATACGGTGGGGTCATTGGTTGACCACTTCCTAAGTTGGAGCCCTGCCTCTGCCACACCTGCCGTCAGTTGTCGGTAGAGGAGAAGGGCCTCCTCCTTTGTGGATGACGTTGCCATAATGTCGTCAACATAGGTGCTGGTCTTCAGGGCTCTTGAAGCCAGTGGGTACTTCTCTGCAATGTCATCTGCAAGTTGCTGTAGGTATCGGGTGGACAGGTTGGGTGCACATGCTGTGCCGTAGGTGACGGTGAGTAGTCTGTAGTCTGCTAACGGCTGGTCAGGAGACTCTCTCCAAACTATCCGGTGAAAGTCTGCGTCTTCCTTCAGTAACCGGAACTGCCGAAACATCTTGGTGATGTCGGCCTTCATGACGATGGGCTGAAGTCGGAAGCGCAGCAAAAAGTCATAGAGGTCGTCCTGTAGCGTTGCTCCAACGACGATGGCGTCATTGAGGGAGAGCCCAGTGGTGGTCTTAGCTGACCCATCAAACACCACTCGTAGTTTGGTGGTGCTGCTCCCCTCGTTGATTACATGATGATGGGGAAGATGGTAAGTCTTACCGACTTCCTCCGTTGGATCCCCTGTTGGGATCTTCTCCATGTGGCCAAGGGTCTCGTACTCCTTCATGAAAGCGAGGTATTGTTGATGATGAGAGGGGTTTCGGTGGAGTCGCTTCTCCACTGAGATCCATCGCCGGACAGCCATGGCTCGAGATGCCCCCAGGTCACGCTTCATCTCATTGAACGGGATGCCAACGACGAATTTTCCTTGTTGGTCACGGTGGTAGTTGGCGGCGAAAAGTTGCTCGGCAGCCACTTCGGATTTGGTGAGGATGCGCTGCTTGGGTGGCTCCTCCACTTCCCAAAATCTTCGGATGAGGTAGTCGGTGTTTGACATATCTTCCTCCGTGACGGTGTGAAGAAAGCTTAAGGTGGGTTGGGGTTCCACCGTCACAGAGCCAGAGAGTACCCAGCCAAATATTGTATTTTGCGCACTGGGTGTGTGGAAAGGTCCACGGATGAATCCACTACTGATTGCTTGGCTGTAGTAGTCGGATCCCAAAAGAATATCCACTTCAGCTGGTTCATGCCACTGTGGATCTGCGAGGTCGAGTTATTGAAGGTGGGGCCAGTCTTCCTTACTGACCTTCCTCCTGGGTAGCAACTCGGTAATTGTTGCCATAACATGAGCCGTGATGGGGAGGAAGGAATGTGGTTGTCGCTTGTAGGCTAACTTCAGGTTGACCTTCCCCTTTGAACTTCCGGCTGAGGTAGCTCCAACGCCGCTCACATGAATCTTCCCAAATTGTCGCTTCAGCCCAAGTCGGTGTACGCACTGCTCGGTGATGAGAGTTCCTTCCGAACCATCATCCATAAAAACACGTACGGGTTGTAGGGCTCCATTACAATCTGGAACTTGAACAACGGCGGTCTTGAGTAACGTCCTCACTTCGGTCGCTACTAACCTGTCGACAGGTTGGTGGCGGCAAGCTGTAGCATGATGACTGATGACGCTTCCTCCCTTGGGACCGTTGTCAAGAATCTTGTGGGTCGAGGGCGTTGTGGTATTGGTAGGTGGGGGCGGGTGCCCCTTGGAATCACTTGGTTGCCCATTTGGATGGGCGGTTGCTTGTTGCTGAGGTCTTTCTTCGTGCAAGAGGGTATGATGCTTCTTCTGACATTTCTTGCACCTAAACTTGGCTCGGCAATCGGTGATGCGGTGTCCTCTGCTGAGGCAGTTAAAACATAATTGGTTCTTCCTTACTAAGTTGCATCGCTCTGGAATGGGCTTAGCTTGGAAGTCTTCACATTGGTTGTGGTAGTGGTCACTTCCACAGAAGGCACAGGTGGGTCCTGTTGAGGTGTGATGAGTCTTGACTGAGGGTGGGGCTCGGTCCCCATTTCTTACTGTTGTTGAGCTGTTCTTTGTTTTCTCCTGTAGGCCACGCAGACTCTTCTTCAAAAATTTCATTAAGTCGGTGAGGTCAGGCATGTCGGTACCGGTGTGGTGCATAGCCCATTCCCCAGCGGACTGTGGGTCTAACTTCTCGAGGTGGAGTACGACGAGGATGCTGTTCCACTGGTCGACAGGTTCCCCAAGGACTTTCAGCTCTCTCAACAACTTGCTGGATTTGTCGATGAACACCTCCAACTCCACTGCATTCTCATTAGTTAGCTTTTTAAGGTTAATTAATGCTGATAATAATGTGCTAATAATCTTACGCCTAACTTCATACTTCTCCTTCAGCATTGTAACAGCTTCATCATACATGGCGTCAGTAATCTCAAGGGATTCGATGAGCTCCAAAGGTGCCTTCTTCAGCGCTGCCTTGAGATAAGTCAACTTGTCTGACTTGGTGAGGGTGCGGTTGCTGTCTACGGATGAGTTGAATTGATTCTTGAAGCTGAACCACTTCGTATGGTCACCGTCAAAGGTGGGTAACTCCATTTTCGGCAATCGTACCTTGTGGGTGGGTGCTGTGGTACTGCTGGTGGAGTGGCTGGACGCCGTCGTCGGTGTCAGGTCACTGATGATTTTATGTGCCTCCAGGCACAGTTCGTTGAAGACTTCTTCCATTGGTCCGAACACTTTTTCTTGAACAGCCTCTCCGGCTGCGTCTGCACATGTTTCCAGGAGCTTGAGATGAGCTTCGTTGCAGATAACCATGTGCTTATCTGCTAGTTCCAACAGGCACTTGGTTGAGGGAAGATCCAGCGGTTTGGTGCTGTGGGCCTTGACCTGATCGAGAATCTTCTTAATTTTGTTGTAGTACATCCTTCTTGTCTTGTCAGGATCCGCCATGATGATAAAATGTAGAGATGTATTTAAAGTTGATTAATTACTGCACAAAATCGCCTTCACAATAATTAAAAAGAGCTTGGTTATCTGTCCGTCAAGCTATTAAAATAAATAAAATGTCAACATTAAAATTCCCTTTTAAACATAAACTAGACAGAAAATAGTTAATTAACGCTTTTTTAACTATTATCTGCTGAGGAAGGGCGAAAAACTAACACTGTTCACTTTATTTAATTAAAAACTCCGATAAAATAACTGGTAAAAAAGATTCGGCTCGTAGAAAGGACCATGTTTTCAGTGGTGCGAATTCTGGCAGTTGTTAATTTTAGTAAAGGTGGTGGCTGACTGATGAACAACAATTAATTACGCTGACGGTGGTGATGATGATTAACGGTAGTTAATTAAGGTGGTGGTGAAGATTCTGCTGCTCGGAAGCTCCGGAGCTAACATGTCGACATGTTGGCGGTGGTGGAGGTGGATGAGAAGAGAGGAGGAGATCAAATATGTACTTTTTGCTTGGTTGGATGGTGAGACGAGAAAATGTGGTTTGTAATGCATAAGTAAGGCAAGAAATAAAGTAAAAAGAGTGATCTCCAGCGGCAAGGTAATTTTAAATACGGTGAGTTTATTCAGGGGTAAAGAGAAACACCGTTTGTCAATTGGGCAGCGTGCACTGCAGCCATCAAATAATTACTGGAGATAAAGACATGAGATGCCCTCGCTCTTTTATACTGAGTCGAGGTGCATGAAACCAATAGTAAAAATACACACAAAATAATATTACACGAATTACTAGTCCTTCAACAAGGACAAAATGCAGAGAAAAAACCTGACCGTTCGATGCCCTTTGTAGGGCTTAATTTAAGTGGTCACGTAGGCAAAAATCATTTACATATTAAACAAATAGAGAAAGGAATTAGGTAAATCACACAAAAAAGGTTCATTTTCATAACACTACAACTGGTTGGTAACAGAGTCATACAGAACGAACTACTAGCCATAAAATATGAAATACAGCACGATCCGTAGTCATAGCAAACAATGAAATTGACGTTTTGTTTTAAATCTGATATACCAGGTTTGGTACCCCTTATGTCCACTACCTTTCCTGTGGCCACCGGAACAGCGACCTTACTCCTGGACTCCGCCTTGATATCCTGTTTTTCCATCGAGTGCAGAAATAGAAATGGTTTGGAATAGAGACAAAATCAAGTTTAATAATTTCCAGCATTTACATTAAGCGTTAATGTCTTCAATTGTGAAGTTATTCAAGGGATTTACCACTGCAACGAGTACAGGTATTGAATTAGAGAAAAATTGCAATTGGAGGCCCGCACTGCAATTGGAGAATTGATGTAGGTTATTTTGAATGTCCACTACTTTAAATGATAAAAACAGTGGCATGTTCGAGAAACCACTTTCAAGTTTCCGACACACCATTAAAACCATCAGCATCTTCACTAGATGCATTTCTACCAAACCGCCACCTTACAAAAAATGGCGTACATGTTTTTTATTTAATATTTTGATTTTACATGTCATTTAATTAAAATCAAATTTTGTCAGTCTTTCAAACTGTGCACTACGCTAATATGACAAAAAATAAAAGGATTAAGAAGTTGACCAAATACAACTATACAAACACGAAGATTCAAATGCATGCTGCATGTACACCTGTGTCTACAACCAGCAATCGAACGCATTAATTCTCACTGACGTCGCTGAAATTATATCAGCACATATTCTTTTTTATTGACTTTACAGCAGACACAATATCGTATAATAGACTTTACTCTAATTAGGCTTTACCCCAGGTTCCTAGGGATCGACTTACACATACGCAAGGTCCATATCTAATTTTATATGTCTAATAACAATTTATCCAGTACTGGAAATTCATTTTAAAATAGCAGAAGTGAAAAACATTTTATAATTAAATTCGAATTATACAAATGTCGGTTATTTTGTATCTCAAAGCAGAAACGCGAAACAAGATGCAAAGGGCCGTGTTTTCTGATTTTCTAAACTATTGACATGAATGTACGGAGTGCGTTAGGTTTCGACGTGAGTATCTCTTCTTCACCGGATATATCGCAAGCTTACATTGTTAGCATTGCAACTTAATACTATCCGTGTTTTCATTATTTTTAATTTCATAATTAAACAAACAATGATAACGAAAGTTCAATCGAATCTTTGGTTTTAGAAAATACGCAGTCGGTGGGAATAATCTTTAATGACGGCGAGCTAAGCAATTGAACGGTAGAACCGGATTGGTAGTGTATACAGAAAAACCTTTGCTGATGTGATAATTTTAGCGACTATTAGTGCTACTATTCATTTTATGAAACTGAAATGGTGAGAATTGCAAGAACTGCAAACATTAAATTCCCTTCTGGATATATTTCCTGAATCTTGAAAGATTGTACATTGCAGGTGAAAAAATTTTGATCACAATAATGGAACGTTGTGTCATCAGGAATAATACATTGCAATTATAATTATGAATGAGCTGGATGAGTTTCAAACAAGGTCATTAATTTTTTAATCATATTTCTGAAAGCATTTCAAATGTGTATCTAAATTTTACTCACTAAATATGGAATTAAAATGTTGCCACTTCTATTTGTGTATCCTATTAAATATTAATGCATTTGTAACGAACGTAAAGAATGATGATGAAGGAGTGGTAAAAGCAAAGTTATGTAATATAAGTAACTAAATTCTTGGGTGCAAAATACAAATGTATTGCAGCGACACGTTTGACTATACACCAATGCATTGATACAAGCAAACATAAGCAATCAGCATAAGCTGCATTTTATAATTAAATAAATCTCATACCTAGATACGTTTTAAATGACGACAGACAGGTATGTATAACATTTTTAAAAGTGGCGTTTAAAAGTAAGAAACGAAATTACATGCCAGGGAACAGTGCTTGATATTTTCTAAATAGAACCTATTCTCGGAAGTAGTACTTTATGTTCTAAAATTCCTTTAATATGCCACTGCAAAAGTGAAAGAAAAGTGTACGTTTAGCAGTAACTTTGGTTGTGGCTTATTGGACTTGTGGCTTTTTGATAACAATCACTATTTCTTAAATCAAGAAAAAGCACCCCGATCTATCTTCGGCTGTTCGCTAGATTTCGACGTGCCCATGTTACCTTGTGGCGTTTGAGTATTGATATTATATGTGTTATTCGGTTATGATTCACTTTAATTAATTAATTTAATGCAAATAAGTTTTCCATTTATGTGAACTTAAAATTATATTATTAATTGTAGGACGCCATAGTAAACTAAATTAATTAACCGGAAATCCGTTTAATTAATGAAATTTGATTACACAGAATCGAGGCTAAAGATTTAAAAATAGCGATTGAAATGTGAGAACACCGAATTATTTTCCAATTATTTTTAAGAAATATCAAATAAAACAATTTATTCGTATACATTGATTGCTTCGTTTGCTAATTATAAACTGCCTTCCCGTGCGCAACAAAGGAAAATTTATTGTACGTTAGCTAATTAAACGGGCGTGCTCAATGTTGCATATTTTCAGGATACAAATAATGCTTTAGTTTGTAACATTAATTACACCGCCGTATATCAAATGGAGAAAATGGAGTAATATTAATGATAGCGATGTCAAAATGACTAAATAAAGTGACATTGCTCACCTCATGATAGCTATCTTTATGAATGTTTTTAGTTTAAATTTGCAAATATGTTTGCGGTCTTATAGAGCAATTCTTATATCAGGTGTCGTTTCTGGGAATCTTATGAAAAGCGTAAAACATTTCCGTTTTTGAGAGAAGCGGCTTGGAAAAGTTTGGTTTGAAGATGATCAAATCGTTGTCAGTTAAATAGTTAATAAGCCATCATTAGTTCGAGACAATAAATTTTAATTATTGTTGTTACTGAAAGATGAGACACATTCAAAATTACTCACCACTTGACAATGGTGCATCTGATTTTTAGACAATAGTTGTACAGCACCGAAATTATAACTTGTGGCGTTGAACACCCAGTATGCTGCCATTACAAAATATTCGTGATTGCTGTAAATTATCTTTTATCATCAAACCATTATGACTGTCTTTAAATGATTTATTATTTGTTTATAACATAATACTTCAAATTATGAATTCATTAGTCCACCTTTTCGATTCATCTCAACCGATAAAATATGACTGAGCAAGACGGATGTCCTTCGAATGCTAACTTTATGCAATATTTTTTTTAATTAGGTACACACTTTGTCAACATTGCCGTCCCAATAATCTCAAATCAAAACTCCAACTTTTATCTTCTACCAAACGAGATGCCGCCCGTCATACCTAAGATCTGCTATAACTTTCCCGGAACTAGTATCTTTACTGGTGGCGCCCAAATATGGCAAAAGTATATGTTAACTTGCTAAAGACCGACTTATGTATGTGTTAATAGGCAGGCAGTTCACCCAGATATCAAGTTGGTAATCAAATAATTGAATATTTTGACCCGGAATCAAAATACTCTAGCTTTTAAATTTTATTTCATAATACGTACATACCATGGCTCTACATTTTCACTCTGCCAAACGTCAAATAAGACGGCGTTTCAATAATAATTTCCTAGCCTGATTTTGTTTCGTTTGCTTTGAAAACAGGTGTATTTCCGAAGTCAACTTGTGCAGATATACAACATCACAATAGAATGTGGAAATATGGTAAGAATATTTTATTTTATTTTCATTTCCGTTTTAATTCTCAGTAGCCCGACACCGTTTCCATATCTGTTCGTTCCCCTTTCGAAGTTTATAACTGCTTGAATACGTAAAAGATTACACTGAGCTTATCATCAGACCACAAAGGATAAGATTTAGACTCCGGTTGATATGTATCCAAGACAATGTACAATGGCACATATTAAGTGTAAGTAGCTTGTGTCATGATGAAATGAACGTTGTAACATTGACGACTAAACATCTTCGAGCAACTGCAACTAAGCCAAAAATCTCATTGGAAACATCAAATCTCTATTCCAAATGGGCAGCATCAATGGGTCACTTCAGCTCGGAAGTAAATTTGCTCAAAATACACAACAATTCCGGAGGAACACCTGGGAAGCATCTTTGCATCTATATAAGACCAATAGGCTTTGACTGGAATACTAATTCTGCTTTATAATGTTTAACTATCTTCATTTTGTCCACCGGTCACTCTGCAGGCTGAATCTGTAGCGAATTTAATATTCGCATAACATGAAACGATAGTTTGTGACGTTGAAACTACATTCTGTTACGCTTACAAAGTTAAACTGCCCGTTGCCAATGTTTTAAGAAATTTGAAAATACAATCTAGTTACATATTTTATCCCTAGGATTTAGTGGTCAAATAAATAAAAAAACATCAAATATTAGAAAATGCAACTATAGGTTGTGCCTTGGATATATGAAGCAAGGATAAATCATTTCTAGCTGTGGTATTCAGTCTTTTATTTAAACATTACTTGCCACATTACCACCTTACTAAACTAGAGTTATTCTAAAAGGTTAATTCATGGAGCACAAAAGTACGAACCGATCAAGAATGTGCAAGCGCGAAGCAATACGTGGGGAAAAGATAAAACCTGAAAGATTATAAATCTGTTCTGGAATTTGTGTATCGTTGATACAAGATGCTACTTAAGGGGACATAAATGCTCATAATGATATTTAGGAACAAAAACTTTATCAATTGGGCTACTCAAATATATCCGCAACATTAATTCATCCATGGCACCTACGAAGCACGATGCATTCCAAGTGTCAAAGTAGTTCTTGATGACCTGAAATTATGTTATGATTGTGAAGACGTTGAAAAATAAAACTTATGCAGTCGTATGTATACATACATAAGGTTGATTAATGAAATTTGCCATTTACATGTCCGAAATTTAACTCAATTTCAATCTCAGCTGCGCAAATTTCAATTGTTAAATTTGCACATTGTAAGAGCATGCAACTTCGTTGAAGTATTAAATTCACAATTATTTATTGGCAAGATTACTCATAATGTCATAATTAAATGAGTTTTGAAATATGTCACATGCAAATATATGCTTCAATTTAGAAGTTGCGGTTTAAGGAACCCCGTGCGTAAGAAAATGAGAGAGAATCCACGTGAGTACATTATGCAGACTTTTTGATGAATGAGTATTGAATAATCAAGCCCCTTGGTTGTTTTTGACTCAAGAGCAGTCACTTAAAGCTTCACTCCACGTTAGTCAAAACGAAACTTGACAACCTGTGCTTAGCTTTAATTCCAACAAGCTTGTAATAAAACATCATGACGTCCAAGTGTAAATGGTGAATATTACAGTTTCATAAAATCTCACGATATCTATGATGAATAATGATATCTTATACATAGTTTCTCTTGTTTAGGTGTTTAAGGAATATTTTATTTTTACCAATGCCAATTGCACACAGTTTGTGTTAAATGTGCTGATCATAGATTAAACTTAAAACTTCTTCATTCATTGAAGTATTTAAATTCGTTATTCTTAATTGCGGGATTGGATTAAATAAAAAAAACTTTACGTAGAGTCACATGTACACATTGCCTTCATTTAAGAAGATCTGCTCTAAAGAAATCCACGTGCGGGCAAAGGCGGATGAAGAATCTACATACATATGTAGGCATATTAGCAAATTTAGGTGGTCGTTCGCGTAGTGCGGCATGATTTAAAAAACTAAACTGTCTACGCATTTCATTTCAACATTAGCATACATTGAATAATAACTTGATGAGGTTAGTTTTTTATGTTTATTTTTGTGTCGTTATTCGCTCCGAGAAATAATAGAGCAAAACTTCCATACTAACTTTTCATTTCAGCTTCGCCTTGCAAACAATTCCATGAGCCGCGTATACCTGTGCTTCAGCAAAAGCGCAACAAGCTTGAAATACAGTTTTGTGACGTTCAACTACTAGAAGTATTTATTTTTTCTACAGTTTCATAGAATTTCAAAATATCTATGATGAATGAATTTAGGTAACAAGTTTAACAGGCCTGGCAAGAACGAGGCAATCTTAAAACTATTATGTTCCATAGAACGCATCTATTAATCTTGTTGGAAATTGTTTAGAAGTTGAATCCAATACATTTCGTTTAGGTGCGTGGCACCAGGGAAACATTTGTGAACTGGAATATCTGTATAAATTAAATTGTATACATTATTGAAATTCGTGAGCGCTTTGCAGATGTAAATTACAAAACTGAACAAAAAAAACAAAGCTGAGTAATAACTAAATTAGGTGAAATAGAAAGTTGTTTGTTTTCAACATTGTACTAGAAAATCGTCTCAGAATTTGCGAAATTTGCTTGATAAGGTGCGTCAATGCTTGTTGGTATTTGAATATGATTTTACGTGAAGCGTGTAAAAAGTTGATATGAGACTCTTTAATTGTTACTTTATTTATAATTTCAATTGAGTTTCCGGCAATCATTTACCCAATGTTACTCTGATTCGTAGAAGGATCCACTGCAGATCGATACTCATAAGGTTGTGAAAGCCACTAGGTAATAATGAGTCGACCATTCAAAATTTAATGCTTACCTACATTCGTTTTGCTTTGTTGTGAAAAAGTAATTGGTAAAAGTTCAAATAAACTGGTAAGTTTCTACCTGCACTGTTCATTCCTCTTCTTCTGCAAGTCATACATATTTTCAACCTACGTCTTTGTAAAATTTTCCTAACATAATTGCATCGACTTTTTGGAATAGTGATATATTTTCCGTAATTCTTTCAAGAAACGATTTAGAAGTTGATATGATATACTTAAAATGTTACTAGATTGATATTTTTTTTGGTTTTCCTCAGTTCCTGCAAATATTCGCCCAATGTTACTCTGATACATAAAAATATCCACAGCAGATTTCCGATAGTCATTAGGCTCTGAAAACCACCAGCAAATCATCAATGGACCACTCATACTTTAAAGATTACATTCGTATTCGTTTTTCCATAAAGCAACTGTAGAAGTTCAAATACACTTATAATCTTCCACTGGACTATTTGCTGTTAAACTTCAAAACTGACACCGGCTCAACCTTTGCACTTGTAAGATGAATCCCAACATCAATGAATCAACGTTTGACGTTGAAATATTTACAATATATTTGTAAATCGGTTCTTGCTCACTTTAATTGGTTAGTTCAATAACAAGTTTTCTAGTTGTGTGAATCAAATCTCTGTTTATTAATATTGGAAGATTTCAATTTATTTTTAATTAATTGAAAGTCAATACAGAGAATGGTGATCAAAGTTTTAAAAATAATATCGAAATTGTGAGAATGAGAATCGTAATTTATTTTTCATTTATTGCAAGATATAATTAATAAAATCATTTGTTCGTTTAGATTTATTATTTGGCTTGCTGAATATAAATTGATTTTTCATTCTCGCCGATTAATGCCACAACATTAACTGAATCCATAATAAAATTCTCAGCCAATTTATTAGCCGCATATAGGCTTGGAATCGATGGCCTGGCCTGGCATGATAATGAACCTGACATTCTGATAGCTCAAATAGGTGAAATGAGTTTGCAAGTTTAATGCACGTTGTGTTTCAATTTAACTGACTTTTCATATATCACATATCATCGAAAGAACACAGTTCAACTCAATGTCGTAAGTGTGTTTATAGTTCGGGGTAATTTATTGTTCATTAGCAAAAGTAAATGATGGTTCTCAAGGTTGCATAAATTCACAATACACATGTAGTGCTTTATGTGGGATTACGGTTTATACGGTTTCAGAGTTTTGGAATGTATTTGAAATTGCAATATTGCGTTGTTAGTTTTCTTATCAAGAGAAATGCATTCAAAGCGTTTTTGAGAAGCAATGTAGTTTACATGATTTTGTGATGGGAATCCAACTCAGCATTATTTGACGTACGAACTCGATTTCCTTCGAGTTTAGTTTAAGTCGACGTCGCCATTCCAAAATCGCCTAGTACGATTGGGCCGAACGTAGTATGATTGCAACCATTGATGTTGGAAAAGCAATCACAACTAGCTTATTCCGTCCACAAGAAATTCATCTGTTCTTGTATCTAATTTCCCGGGATTGAACATTTCCGCTGGTGACGTTGAAATGAACATATTACAATAAACTGACCTGTTGAGATTAAGATCTGTGAAATATCTCGGGGAGATGATGATTAATATTTTTACTGCAATAATTTTAAATATGCTTAGAAGTAAATGTATTTGAAAATGTCATTAAAAATGTGTGTATGTTATGCCCTGACACATTGGTTGTAACGGTAACGCTATCATAGAGCCTGAACTTGAAACTTTTACTCAACAACCGCCAATTATAAAAACTCGTTTACTAAACCATCCAATTGTTCAAACAACATTGTTGTCATTGTTAGTAATATAATTATTAATATTGTTGAAGTTACCGCTGTTACACCAACTGTTTAAATGACAACATTTTCATCTTTGATTATGCATTACAATTTGCTCTCATCCGAATATCCGAATGTCTACAACATTTAAATCGGGATTAAAAGTAATAACCAATATAAAAGGAATCCTGTTGAAAACTTAAGTAATGTGACCTCACATCTCAAACTGGAGCTGGAATATCATTCATACTGGAGCTGTAAGACAAACTAAAATCAAGCTCGGGAAGTTGAAACCAGTAAACCCAAATTGAACCTAAATTAAAAATTGAATCAGTAATTCAAAATTTAGCAATCAGATTATTGAACACTCCAGGTATACACCTTAAATTAATCTACAATTCACAAACATGATAAAGGCACTTAGTGGCGGTGACGTACTCCATAACAAATATTTGAAGCGCGGCGAGTTTTTGTGACCGTACGGATCGATGTCGTGGCTTGAATTAATATTTTGGTGCTTTGCACTTTCATGATGCTTTGCATTGAGCTTTTTTTATTTTGATTGACCCCCCCCCCTAAAATTTTGTCTCCGATTCTGGTTAATTTTTTTTATCGAGTTTGGGGCTACTTAAAACGACAAAAGGCAAAGTTTCGCCCCGCTGGGTGCAAAATGTTGGGCGCCATTTACCAACATGTGTTCTAGAATGGGTCATTTTCAGTCATGCACAACTTTTGCAAATCTTAACCGATTTAAATTTTGAAACCAGATTTGGAATCCTCGTTTCAAGACGAAGAAGGGGTATCTTCTCAATTTTTGATATTGGACTACACACGTTTCTGACGGGCTCTCAAATCGAAGAAGATAAACGTTCGAAAATGGTAAAGTTTAGGCCCCCATAACTTTCAAAGTTGAAGGGGTATTTTAAATGCAAGACGCATTTCAGAAAGCGCATTAAAAGTAGATTCAGGCAACGTGAACCACTTCTATCTGCAACCAGTTCTAATGGGGTAGAAATGGCGTATAAGTTGGCATGTTTTCAACCTATTTTTAATACCTGTTTTTCGACAAAATGAACCGTCCTAGAATAATTTTACAGATATCAAAAAGCAATTTTCGCCAATGGATTCTCCATAAAAAATGACCTAATGGAGAAAAAATTTGATATTAAAATTTTACCATATGTTGATGGGCTGGTTTATCAAAAGGTCACAGATTTTACTTCCCGCCGTCAGGAGCAGATCTCAAAATTTTAATACCAATTTTTTTCTCCATTACGTCATTTTTAATTAAGAATCCATTGCCGAAAACCGCTTTTTGATATCTGTAAAATTATTCGGGGACAGTTCATTTTGTCGAAAAACAGGTATTAAAAATAGGTTGAAAACAGGACAATTTATACGCCATTTCTACCCCATTAGAACTGGTTGCAGATAGAAGTGGTTCACGTTGCCTGAATCTACTTTTAATGCGCTTTCTGAAATGCGTCTTGCATTTAAAATACCTATTCAACTTTGAAAGTTATGGGGGCCTAAACTTTACCATTTTCGAACGTTTATCTTCTTCGATTTGAGAGCCCGTCAGAAACGTGTGTAGTCCAATATCAAAAATTGAGAAGAAACCCCTTCTTCGTCTTGAAACGAGGATTCCACATCTGGTTTCAAAATTTAAATCGGTTAAGATTTGCAAAAGTTGTGCCTGACTGAAAATGACCCATTCTAGAACACATGTTGATAAATGGCGCCCAACATTTTGCACCCAGCCGGGCGAAACTTTGCCTTTTGTCGTTTTAAGTAGCCCCAAACTCGATAAGAAAAAATAACCAGAATCGGAGACAAAAAATTTTAAGGGGGGTCAATCAAAATAAAAAAATCTCATTGTTAAATAGAAATCAAGGTTTAAAATCCAAGTTTGCATGAAAGTTGAATTTGATTTTGTATCTTTAAAGCAAATGTAGTTCTTCATCAATCCCGTTGATGGATGTTGACGTCGTATATATCCGAAGGAAAAACGTGAATCATATTCTTAACTCAGGTTCGTCCGTGGGATGATTGAGTGGGATTTGAAATGAAGGTAGAATTGGTTTTTGGTATTTGCATATATTATATTCCATATCTACTATTTAATACTGCTAACAATATTATTTTAAAGTAGGAATATACAAAGAAATCAATGGCTCAATTAAGTCATTATATGAAAATCAGGTCGACATTTCACAAATCCCTTTCAACAATTACTTGTACCAGGAAAAATATATTTTTCAGTCTATTCCAGAGATATGCCCCAATTAGTAGAACCTGATGTACCGTAGATGCATGAGTTAGTGGACAGAAATCCATCTAATAAAGATGTGTCACCCTTGGCCCTTGGAAAAAAATATTACGGATCTACCTCGTGCAATAAAAAAACATAATAACAACCCATCAATGGTCTCCCATTGACAAACCAAAACGTTATGCATTACTTAGTATCATCTATTGTCTGCGCCATTTTAATTAATTGCATCATTAAAATAAATTGCTTAGTTATTTAACTTGCAGAGTCCAGAGGATCAAAACAATTCTTTACCAAAGCAAATATTGCACAGAGAGCCAACGCCTTTTAACCTTCTTTGAATGAAACTCTCCATCCACACCGATGGACCGTAATGGACGCTAAACGTAAGCATAATGTAGTTTGATACGTAACTTATTTGAACGCTTTCAGTTTCAATCAACCATGTTTTCCACAGAACAAAAAGATATCGTGCATCGACTAAGCGTCTGCACCTCAGGGTTAATGTTTCTTTTATATCTCCGTTATTTCAAATGCAGTTACATTACAAATATATACGGTTTTCACTATAATCTCTGAATCAACGCTAATGCTACTGGCCATATGTACTTTAATTCACCGTGCAGTTGTGTAATAATGACGAACTACAAGTTTACGGTATTCAAAAAAACGCCCAAAAATTAAAATTACCAATGGAACAATTATTCAAATTATGAAACCTTCCAGAAACTGATCCAATTTTAACAAACGACATGGATTTTTAATTGTAGTAACGGGAGGACCAAAAACCTTAAACGAGATTATTCCCTGAGAATGTCATTTAGGAATATCTAAACCTACCGTTACAAGAAGGCTGTATAATTAAATTGGATAATTTCACTGCGCCATCCGATGCAATTGATCCATATGTAATTGTTATGCCAAGATCGTTTTCTAAATGTCCAACGAGTACTCTGTGAAAAATTTATAAAATATTGGTACCTCCCTCCGATATGGGGCAGCTGCCAAAAATGTATAAATTTTTCCTTTCCGGCTGTGGTTAACACGGACGCCGTTCTGTTTATAAGTCAAAGGATAAAGCAAGAGATTACATAAGATCATACAATCATATTTAATTGTGTTGGGATTGGTTTCAGATAATGACCTATACGCTGAAACTGAATTTAGCTATTCATTATCCAAAAAATAAATCTTAAGCTGCTCTGAATATATTTAAATACGAGTTTGCTAATATGAATTGGAATTACATACACAATGTGTATAATGATGCATTGTGCCCCGGTATCATAAAATTTCTACTTCGCCCAACCGGATAAATAACCCAGCCCATTGCAACCTGCTGTAACAAAATAGCACCGTAGTGTCAAAGTAATCATTGGCGAAGTTGAACGTTCAATGTTGTCCCAGTTACGTCATTTGTTTATAAACGTTAAGCATTAATTTTCTTCCTTGAATTTGTACACAGTTGGCTCACAAAATCTTCTTTCGTACGAATGTCGTGGTGTGGATGACATTTCAATAATTAAATAGAGGTGGGATAATATTATTTCTTGCATCCCGAACTGATGAAAATCACATTTTATTGAAAGGGTTGCGATTATCGTTGGTGTAGCATTTGAAGATAACGCGAAATAAAGTGACTTGTCTGTACCATTACGGCTAAGAGAGAGGTAGGATGCATTCTTACACCGTACAGCATTTCCACATATAACAAAAATGTAGAAATACAATCAGTTTAGTGTACAACAAGTAGCTTTGAAGTCAACGTCACAGTGTTTCCCATTAAGATTCCATTTGAACCTAATCACCAATACTATGTATACCCAATCGTGTGCGCAGGTTAGCAATTTAGTTTCAATGCCAGCATAAATATATGCAAAGGTCCTTAATTCCATTTGGTGGTAGGCTTTTAAAGTGCACTTCAAATTACGGCAATAACCGTTTTCTTTCATTTCTTTTTTTCAATTTGGTTGCATTGGCTGTATTATCGGGGGATTCGTCATTAACCATCTATGCATTTTTAATGAACTTGTACACGATTTTCATAAATTACATGTGAAAGCGAATGATATAGTGTCTATGGTGATGGTAATTTAGCTAATAAATTCAATTAATTTTTGTAGTAAATATTTCGAAAAGCATTTCATAGGAAAAGAAGTTTTGCCATGGAATTTCTGTGAAAACAAATCCAGGTTTGTCAGCTTCCTATTAAGTGAAATTTTATATAGCCAAATCTAAATATTTTCCTGATTTTAAACGTGTTTTACGCCGTTCGTACCACGTATTTGGAGCATATCAAAAGAAAAGGGACAAAGGGTAATTCTCACATTGCATTATTGTCCATATGTCGATATGGTATGATGTGTGTATATAGATCTACATGAAGATGTGAAGACACATTTGTACACACACTTAGATGTGTGTGTAAAAATGTATCTTCACATTAAATACAATCATATTACCAAAATAAAGAGACCTGAAAAATTTGATTGTCCGATGTGTTCCCAATAATCGTGACGGATTAATTGATGTGTATTAAATATTAAAAGTTCGGGGATGCCTGTGTATTAAGAAAGGATACCCATTGGAGTCGCCGCGTTAACATACTGTTTGAGACTAAAATATAGCATGTGGATGAAAGTATATTTTAATAATGTATTTATCATTCATTAACAAAGACGCCACTGTCGCCAATTGCTAGGCGTCCGACATAATGATTAAATCAGGCATCTCTACGTACTGGTTTGGTTGCACGAGCAAAACTATGTTCAAAAGTCGTTACGATTATATATTTGGAACGTGGCTTACTTTCTAATCAGATTTACAATTACAAATGATTTCTTGTTGCACAATTCGTTACAGAATTAGTTGAATATGATACATTACAGTCATTAACTATCATGAAATGAAGTTGTTACACGCACCTCATTTTTCCTTTAAATTTTCTAATTGGTTTTGACTAATGAAATATAAGATAATGGCACATTCTTCCCAGCAAAATGTAAACAATACGTTGAGGTAAGCATTACAAGTTAAATTTGGTAACGAGCATATTTCTCAAGTCAAGTTCATAAAAATCCTCGGGGCTACTTTCGACGAGAATTTCTCTTGGAATGGTCTTTCTCTTGGACCTCTTTTTGTCTATAATAAAACAGTACTCATGATGAATGCGTACGTCATATCACAAATAAATTATGCCTGTACTATAAGGTTAAAACTGTAAGAAAACTCACACGAAAATCTCAAAAATTATCAAGTGTATCACACGATTTGTGTACAGGTACAAAAAAGTTTGATGCTATTACGTTTGACATTAACACAAAACTTGAGTGGTTATTTTCAAAATTCCTCTACCAATATAAAATAATTATATTTATGTATAAAACTCTTTTCAGTAATGAAAATGATTATTTTTTCAATTATGTAGACCTTAACCATTAGGTCGAGTAGCACGTAACAGCAGGTATGTTACACCACCATTCAAGCCAAGCTCCAACTGGGGACCATTTTCCTGAGAGTTTAATGCTAGTAAGCTTTGGTTGAAGCTACCTGCATTTGTCAGAATTAATATGCACTCTGTACATTTTTTTAAAGCATGCTATTCATTTATTCTAAAGAAGCAAATTGATGAAACCACGTATTATGATGATGACAATCTTGATGATATTCTTACTTGCAGTGACAATGTTGTAAATTCTACTTATTCCTAGTTATTTTCTAAACTTGTATAAACTCGCCTGATAATTCAATTTTATGAAAATATTGTTCACAATGGCCATCGTTACTTTTTATGTGTAATACTCCTAGTATGAAAATATACCTGTTTAAGCTACTTACTTGCTGCAAATAGTCAATAGTGTAGTAATGTGCCACTTGTTATGTGGGAACCATTATGACAGTATGTATGTATTTCGGGGTAGAATAATGCAAAAGTTATTATGACAGTAAATATTCATTATTATCGTTAATACATAACACTTCGACAATAGGGATCTGTAAAACCTTAATTTGTAAGTAACTCTCCCAGCGCCAATATGTCAAATGATGACGTTGAAATGTTGGCAATGTGTAGACTGCTAAAAAATTATTAGAAAAAGTCGAGTTCCTATCTACTACAGAGTGTGCAGGAAAGAATAGACGCGTAAGCCGTTTCTTGACACGTGTTGCAAAAAATCCAGTTTCGCATGAATTTCTACTCATATTATATGACCAAAACAAAATTCGAAATAATCATTGCGGTTCATTGCTTTAGAGACAACTCTCCTAGCACTTTTATAAATTAACTACAAGCAACCCTATTGCGCTGACTGGTGCAAGAAAATCCATACATCAGATTTGTCAACTAGCTTTAGTATTTCGATCCAACCCGCTCAAGCCACGACCCACCTGTAGTATATTTTATATTGGAATAGCATGAAATGATAATTTGTGACGTTGAAGTTACATTAGGTTCCCATTACAAAGCTTCTACCACTGCCGTTAATATTTGATGAAATCTTAATACAACATTTTGAAACATCATTAACTATGCCTCAATTTAAATATGGAAATAAAATCCGGGAAGACTAAAAAGTGTAAATACATCTACCTCGAATATTTGAATTGCAGTAGAATCATTTGTAAGTATAATATACACAGTCTTAGCATTAACGACGTCAAAGTAAAGCATTTTGTGACGAATCAACATATGCGATATTTTTTAAATCTATAATATGTGAAGGGATCACCGTTAAAACTACTTTTGTTACTGTTGATTGAAGTGCACTTAAATTTGAAAATGATTATTTTCACTTTCGGCAACAAAGGGATATGTACTAATGGAACCTTCGGATGATATCATTTAATCAGAAATTGTAGTTGTAGTAGTTTTCCAATGCAATGACAAATACAAATACATGGAGCATAAAGTTTCTCTAGTGGTGCCACAACCGAAGTATCAAACACCCGCTGTTGGCAGTTACCTCTTACAATTAGATTGACCAAGACATCAATGGATGGAACACATATTTATGTAGTTATGGTTCATTTAATAAACAAAACTATACCTTATCTAATTGAGTCTATTTACAAGCCATGGTATTAAGTGAAACAAACTAATTTTCAACAAAACAACAATTTCTCTGTGTGAAGGCACATTGCCAGGTGTCACTGCATTTGGTAATGTATCAGTGCGGCAAGGTCATGGACTTTTATAATTTGAGAACTCGTCAAAACCTCGCTCCACATCCACTTGTAAGTTTAGTTCAGTTTTGAAATTCAAACTCGAGTGCCGGGCAGTCGGGTGTCATTCGGTCCTAACGTTGGTACATCGTCACCCGTGATGTGCATTAATTTTTTACGCAATACTGTACAGCTTAGTCTGAGTCAACACCAATAAAAACTGCCTCAAATTATCAAATTAAATCTGGATGTGTACAAGGTTATTTATTTTAACTTTGCAAATTTAATGATTTAATTGATACTAAAAATGACAACCAGATTAGCACATTGATTGACTCTGGGAAACATTGACGACAGAAAGTACGAAAAGGTCCACAGTCCACAAACAATTTCTTGGCAGGGAAGTTCAGATCATTACATTTGATCTAAATTGACAAAAATGTATACCTATTGCGGACCCATAAGTCGCTAATTAAATGGAGTTTGCGGAGAGATAGTTAGAAGACAAAGTTTTATATTATGCGTGAAGTGGTTTGTGCGACCAAATTTTAGTAGAGATAACATTGCTTGTTAATTTACTATTTAGTAAATATTTAAAGAGCGAGACAATATACTTGAATCAAAAAATACCATGTAATTTATTCTACTATAGATTAATGTCGACAGTTGAATCTGATAGCTATATAATGACCATTCGTTATAGAAATTACAATTTATGACGTTGACATCGAATTATGCCGATCTCGCAAAACTGGCGAGGTTGCTAACAATTTTTCGTCATTATCAAGACATCGGGTATTTGGCATTAAGTCTCTGTACCTACAACTTTACAACTTGGAATCTTAACTTGCAGTAAACGAAGTTCGGAAGGAGTTACCTAACTAGACACTTAGCCATACGGACACCAATATGTTAACAAGTGGCGTTGAAATAACAATAGTTTTTGACCAGTTGTCACCAAAATTATTGAATTTTAAGATCAGAACGATTAGTGTTCTCCATAAACTGTTTCGAATGTCTTGAAAGCCGCCATGCACATGATCTGTCATTGCGCTCGCAGCAGACCAAGCGGAAGCGGGAATAGTGTATTTATCTCATTTACCTGGATCAAAGGTAACCAGCCACAGAAAATGACATTTATTGAATATGTAGGTTGTCATGCTATACGAAAATATTAACATGGTATTGCTAACGGATTTCCAACGCTGACATTTAAATTTAAAATTGCCAAATCATGAAATCAATAGCAGGTAGTGCAGTAGAAAAAACTCAAACGGAGATTTATTATTATACAGATATTAATATGCTACTTCAGTTGTTCGAAGTCAATGAAGAAGTTGTCTTATGGCTCTGGTATTTTAGCACACGATTTGAATGTGCTTTTGTAGAAGGTAACTTCAAACGGAAAGCATTTAATGAGGAAGTGCGTGCTATGTGTCTGGTGTTGACGACAATCGCATATTTATGAGTTTCCATTTGGTGAATTATTTTATTGCCCAATGAGCATATACATATTATGGGCAAGACATATAGAAAATCCAACCAATTTTCAACCACGTTTCTTCAAAATCATTCATGTTAATATCTTTCTCTGCTTTCAATAGTTTTGTCGCCCAACGTGCCCAAAGTGTTACTCGTAATGTTTCCGTTTCAAAGTGGAAACATCTTCGCGTCAGAGTATCGTTTTTGTTGATTGGAAAACTATTGTCAAGTTTAGTGCGCGATGCACGAGCAATGTTTATAATGGATGTGCTTGAAATGACTAAGCAGCACAAAATCAAGCCGTTTTAAAGTTCAAAACTCCAGGTTTAAAGAAATTTTTGAAGGTGGTAATTTAACTTAATATCATTCTCAAGTGCACACACTATAAGTGTTAAATTGAGTATGAAGGACATTACAGAATCGTTGATGTACTTAAACGTGTTGTTTTGCATTGTAAGGATCAGATAAAGTAAAAACAATCATTTCTTCAATCCAGGTCACACTTTCACTTGCAGGCATCTTTTGATTTTTAAAACAATACATGCTGTTATGCTAGTAATTTTCTCATTGGCATAGACGCCATGACGGTCACAACCGACAATATCGGGTGAATAGTAGAACGAGTTACATTACATATGAACAGTGGTGGAGGAGCTGAGTATGAGAAAACATAAAAATTATTGCATGTGATTATTTACTGCAGCAGACCTCAACTCGATTTTATATACAGGCAACGTCATATTTCGTAATTGTACTTTTCTTTAAAGCTAAACTCATGTCCATGGCATGCATCAAATCATCAAGTACCTAACCTGTCTTAATTCGTTTGAGTTAATATCGATTATGTTAAATGTGTAATACACAAATGGTGAAGTTAATAGTTCCCACCAAACCAGTCTGCTTTGCGACACCATCATAAAGTCACGAGTACAATCAGGACAAACAAACACATATTCCAGCTTTATTTATCCGAGTCTTAGAACGTTACGCAAGGCCCTCGATTCTTACTATGCTACTTCAAGAACACTTATCTTTCAAACGATGAACATTTTACAAATGAAACAAAAACGAGATTTTACGTCGATATATGGGAACGTTTTACGGTCAAAATTGCATTACTTGATTGTTAAATACACTAAAACGCACTTACAGATTTTATTTTAAAGTCATTTGATAACTGACCTATTGGATCTGCTGCAAGTAGAATTCAAACGTAGAGCCATTTAATAAGAACTTGCGTACATCTCTTCAATAGACACAAATATCAAGAGTTCAATTAGTTAGATTCAAATTGATCACTCTTTCAACTTTCGAATGTTTTAACTTAATAGTCATAAACGGAATAGAAAACTGCTCCAATATTACGATTAACAAATAATTAAACACAATTGATCACCCGCCGATGGCGTAATATTGTTTATGATTTATCGGGTGGACTACAGAGTATTACACGAAACGTATATTTGACATAGCTATTGTCACAAGCGGCATTACCATAACAGTTCATATCTGCTCCAGTTATGCATAACAAATGTACTAATTTTTGATTAAAACACAAGGGAAAGGTTGGTTGGCAAATTTATTGATGTAATATTGAGTTGGCAACCTCGTAAAATCATTACAAATCTATCAAAATGTCAAATTTTTAATATAAAAATAACAGATCGTGTGAATGATTTGAAGGTTAACGTTTTTTACCTGAACTATGGCTTGTTGTCTATGTACAAGTACAAATGCTGTCAGTTATAAAATTTGTTTACTGCTTTCAGTTACATCTCTTCTTCACTAACCAATGATATAAGGTTGCATTGTATCTATATATTGCAAACTTTTTATTCTAATATCAGCAAACACTACAATCGCGTATCGCATTTAACCATCTACTCGTATGACTTACGAAAATATCCAGTCGGTGGCTATAGAATTGAATGAAGTCCAGTTAAACATTAATATAAATGCATAAAATCCAGTATATAGCTTGAACCATACAAATGCCAACAATCGCAATCCTCTTAGCCCGCTTTAAGATAACGGCTCACTGTCGGCAGAAATTTATTACATCTAGACATTGTGCTGAAATTACAAATACATACTTACCCCCAATTATAAAAATTTTTCGAGTGCAATCGGTTACATTAAATTTTTAAGATTTCTCAGAATTGGCAGTTAAAGATAACTAGAGTTGCTACCTGCCGTATTGTGATTGTTCCAATAGAGGATTTTCATAATAAGTCGGAAGAGGGAGGAACCGAAAGCAAAGATTTAAGGAATGATTAGTATTTTCGAATTCAGCATCAAAAGTTATGCAGTAAAATGTATTTGCTTGACTGGGGCAAGTTGATATAACGGGGTACATTGCGTTAACATACTACTTAAAGGGCAAGAGTTTTCTCGCAGGTAGTTTGTTCGATTTTGCTGAAAATTTGTATGGACCTTCCTTAGAAGTGCCTGCATGAGGTACTTTCGTCAGAAATTGAAATTTCGAAAGATGGTAGGGTCAAAGGTCAATTTTTTTAAACACGGTACAACAATGTTAAGGTCGTTAACTCTTGCAATGTGACACTTCCAACAGTTCCTAGAAGAAATATAGGTCAATTTGCACAACGGCGTTTAGTTCCAGCAATTGAAATTTAAAAATTACAAGTAATGGAACGCAAGTGCCTACAGTAAAATTTGCATTGATTGGGTGCACCCTTGATAGTGTTTTCTAGTATGTTATTTTGATTTATGGCGACTAAGTGATGCAACATTGATCTTCAATAATACATGAAAATATGCTGATAATGTAGTTTAATAAACTAACCGAAATGATAACAATTTTCAAACTATGGAACACAAAAGTATGTCATCAACTAATCTGGCATATTAATATAATTGAATATAGGTACATTTTTATTAACATTCCACTTTTAAATTTTAACGAAAGCTAGTAAAATTTCAATCACAATTTTTATTAAACTAATGAATATTAAAACACTATAAAATATAAAAAATCTCTGACAATAATTCCAAGCTAGGGAAAGTTCCCATGACTGACACGGCATTTACTCGCTGGATCGCAATCCCGACTCTTTGTACAAGAAAGTATCTTGTTCTATTTTCTCCGCTGTGCAAGGTTAAGAGTCCCCCCAGCTTGTTCACAAAATCTACCGCTTCCTCACACAATTGTTTCCAATATTAATATAATATGAAATAAATACCGACATGTACTAATTTTGATTGTGATACCTAAAGAATTTTTGTAATGTATGGTTTACTTTTGATTTCCCGCGATTAGGGATCGCATAACGACTCGTTATTAACGAGCCTTGTTAACATTATCGAGTAACAACTTTATCGAACCATTCGTTGAGACTCGACGGCTGCTCGGTAACAGATTTACCTATTATATAAAATTTACAAAGAGAAAATTAAAAAATATCCAACTAATAGTTAGTATTCTTCGTTAGTTACCATATATCAAATTTTCAATAAGAATTCCTATGTGTTTCTTCTGTCGTATCGATTTTCTACGAAATTGACGAGAACGCAAATATTTCTTTGCAACAGAATGACCAGTAAAAAAGCACTATCGAATGTGATTTCTAGTTATTAAAATAACCAGTGTCACTCCTAGCATAATGCATTCAAAAATAATTGATTCTTATCGAACGGCTTATCGAGTAGTTCGAGTTTGGCTGTTTGGAAAAGGTCGAAACGGTTCGATGAGGCTCCACTCGTTATGCGACACCTACCCGCAACCATTCAGCATAATTTCATGTATTATTGAAGATTAAATGTTGTATCACTTAGTCGCCATAAATCAAAATAACATACAAGAAAACGCTTTTTCGGGCGCACCCAATCAATTCAAATTTTACTGTATGCACTTACGTTCCATTACTTGTAATTTTTAAATTTCAATTGCTGGAACTAAACGCCGTTGTGCAAATTGACCTATATTTCTTCTAGGAACTGTTGGAAGTGTCACATTGCAAGAGTTAACGACCTTAACATTGTTGTACCGTGTTTAAAAAAATTGACCTTTGACCCTACCATCTTTCGAAATTTCAATTTCTGACGAAAGTACCTCATGCAGGCACTTCTAAGGAAGGTCCATACAAATTTTCAGCAAAATCGAACAAACTACCTGCGAGAAAACTCTTGCCCTTTAAGTAGTATGTTAACGCAATGTACCCCGTTATATCAACTTGCCCCAGTCAAGCAAATACATTTTACTGCATAACTTTTGATGCTGAATTCGAAAATACTAATCATTCCTTAAATCTTTGCTTTCGGTTCCTCCCTCTTCCGACTTATTATGAAAATCCTCAATACTAAACCTTTCACATTAGCTAAATGATGGGCTCGACGACAATAACTGTCAATACGCATTGCTAGTCTAAAGCAAGTAATACAGGTTGATTTGTCTTGGTATAGGGAATAAAATGATGGTGTTTTTCCGCGAGCTAAATAATATTTAATTGAAATCATCAAATATGAAAGTAACTGGTATTCTTCTAGACGACGATTCAAAGAGCATACCCTGACAGGTCAAAAATGCGCAGCTGCAGGTGACGACAGCATACAACGGTAATATTTTAAGCTGGACTACAGGAGCTCTATTGCGTCAATTGAATGGAATTAATTACAATATGCTATATCATGTGATGAAAATATTTGCAAATTGAAGTGCATGCTCACGTTGAGAAGCATGATTGAATAACATAAGCTGGATGTGCACTTCATTTCAACAATAGCGCACGCCAACTTGATTAACTTATTTCTGTATATATTTTGTGTCACTTTGCGGTCCGACTAGTTACTTTAATAAAGCCTTTGCATTTCAGCTTCAATTTGCCTACCCGACACGCGGTCATGTTTACCTGTACCCCAATTTAATCCCATCTTGAAATAAGGCTCTGCAAACCACAAATTAATCATCAATCGACAATTTCCACTTTATAGCGTAAATTCACTTTGCTTTGTGATAAAGCAACTAGTAAAAGTTCAAGTAAACTAGTAATCTTATATCCTTTTTTCATACTGTTCAATGTTAAACTCCTACCATACAAGGGCTATGTCCAACCTAAGGTTTAGCAATATTTTCCCAGCTAAGCTGTGGCGCCTTATGGCGTTGAAATATTTATAATATATTTGAAAATGGATTATTACACACCTTGATTGGTAATTCAGAATTAAGTTTTCAGTGGTGTGAATCAAATATTTGTTTATTATTTAGTTTACTTTTAATAAAAGAAGATCAAAGCTTTTAAAATAATGACCAAAAAGTGAGAATGGGAGCACTGATTTATTTGTCCTTTATTTCAAGGCATATTTAATAAAATCGTATATTCGTACAGATTTATTGTTGGGTTTGCTCAATATAAGTTGTTTTTCAAGTCTCGCCAATTAGTGTCACAATATTAACTGGGCCCATAATCATATTCTCAGCAAATTCACTATGTAGATACAATGTACATATGGACCTGGATTCCATGAAACACGTGTTGGCCACTGGCATTCCGACAGCTCAAATAGCTCCAATGAGTTAGAAATTTGAATACACACTGTGCTACTAGTTTGCTGACATTTTACATCACATAATATCATAACTAGATGGTTAAACTCAATGTCGGAATTGTTTATAAATTATAAATTCATATATGGACAGACTATATGATATACTGCTTTATTTGATAGAATAATTTCGTGCAGGTTTTAGCAAATGGAATCGAATTGTTGAGCAGCATTGACGAGTAAAATGTCAACGGTTTGTGAGTTTAGTTTTCGGATTGTACTACAAACTTCAATATTTTGTTGTTGGATTTTATCAATAGAAATACATCAAAAGCAAATTTGGAAAGGCAGATAGTTTCTTGAGTTTGTGATGGGAGGCCACTTCAGCATTATTTAAATAGATTTTTTAGGAGAAGAAGAAGAGGACGAAGAAAATCGTCTCATACAGACCCTTTCTTGTCGCAATGCTAATTTTGATTTTCCTCCCTGTCAATTAAAATTGAAACTAATTTCATGTCAAACAACTCCCCTTGTACCTTTTGTAAATAATGTTACTGCTCAACACCTTTACACCAACCAAAAGCCTCACGCAAGGTACAATTCCAAAAATGTGAAAGTGTGTTCCTGACCCTCTGACTTCCTTCCACTCCGCTTGGGACCCATATTTGGTTACCCTTCAATTTGCAAATGGCAGTCTTTGAGAAGCTTTGACGACTGTTTTGTCAAGATTGAAATAAGGATTTACCTTCTCGTAGTAAGTTATTTCGCCTACGCGGTGTGGTTTGTTTGCGTCTGGTAATAAAAATGTATTTCAAACTTCAGTATTGTAATTACTAATTCAGTTATTATTTGATTTGAAATACTAGATAGATTTCTTGATTTTGTGACGGGAAGCCTTGTCAGCGTTATTTCAACAACTAAACAATCTCGATTTCGCTCGAGTTTCATGTTCAGTTGTCATCACCTCATCACCATCGGAACTTGAACAACACAAAATAAGAACGGATCGAGCGTTGTCTACGAATACAAACCAGATGTGGGCGATTTGAACAACATCAACTTACTCAGTCGGCTTGACCCCACCTTACTATTTTTTTACTTTCACTGGCTGAATATGCCAATTGACGACGTCGAAATGCTACTACTAAATATGTTGCCCCGTTGATACTAAACCGTTTGTAATATCTCAATGAAAGAAAGATGAATCTTTCTACTGAATTAATTTTAAACATGCCAAAAAGTAAATGTATTTGAAATTTCATTAAGAATATAGCGGTATGGATGCAAGACCCAGACGTAAAGATTACAAGATTAACGACTTTACAGATCATGAACTTAAATCTTTTATTCAGCAAACTCCGATCCGAAGAACTGCTTGACTATGCGATAAAATTGTCAAAATAAAATTGCTAGTATTGAATAACAACAATGTTACAACAATTGTGAAAATGACAAGGTTTCATCTTGCATCATGGGTTACAACTTTCTGTTCATCCGAATAGCATTTAAAATGGATATTACGTCGACTAAAAAAATAGATAACCAAGTATTCCTTCAAACTCAAACACTCCTGTGGAAATACCTAACAGATTACAACTCACATTTCAATTCGGAATGTTAATCAACCTTGAGGCGTAAATTGAACTCTGATAACAGTAGCGGGAAGTAGAGAGCAGTTCCCCTGCCTGAACATCAAATATTCTCAGTCGTATCTCTTCAGTCATAATTTTGTTTATTTACGTGAGAAGCATTTTAACTACCAAAAAATGTAAAGACTAAATGATACTGCGACTTAACTACTGTCTATTCAACTAATACATCTGGAGAATAATTACCGTAGCCATTGTATTCCAGTGGTCGAAGCAACGACATAAATAGTCACGAGCCGATGACTCAATACCATGAATACCTGGTAATTTCTTTCCCGTTACTGGAATTAGTTCACACTAGTTGGAATGAAATCGGAGCCGATGTTCATCGTCCACTTGATACTTGCTAATGATTCCTGTGAATGATGTGGATTTGTTTTTATTCCCCACCTGCGAGCGTGCATACGCTAATCGAACTTAATGCAAACAATTACACAAACAAATGCGTAGTTATTCTTTCCGTCGTTGCAGTGAATATGGATGAATTTGAAGTATTACTTTAATTTACGATTGTATATAGCTACAAGTAACATGGTAGTTTAGAATAAAGAGTCGATTCGATTATACATATATTCGATAGACGCAGATGAATTAATGTATCATGTTATTATTCTGATTTCCATCATAAAACGCACTAAACAAATCTGTATATAAAATTGAAAATTCATTGATGGATTCTAGATTCATTTGTCTACAATATTTCTATTGAATATTTTAATTGCAGTGCAGGAAATTAGCCAGAAACGGAAAGTGTTATTCGGTAAAGTTTACCAGCGGTAAACAGTAGCAATTCACACCTATCCCCAAAACACTTTTGCTACCTCCTGTCACTAAATTAGTCGATCAACAACAGTGCGTGAACCACAAAAGACGCTAAGATTAGGCATATTGTATCAGATACAAGATTATTGATGGAATTGTATATTTAAAATCGTTTAAATTATTGCATACAGGTAAATGTTAACATTTTATACAAACTCAACTGACTAACAATAATAAAGTAAGCATCCGGCATGATCGTGATAACTTGCCGCGTTGAAATGGCGACATATTATTTTATTTTAAATGGTAGTTTTAAGTTTCCTCTAGAGGCAATTGCTGCTGGGCTGGGCTAAAAGTCACGTAGGGGCGCCCAAAGAATTTGTTATCCGGACTTAGCAAGCAATATGATGTTCCAGCAACGTTATTGTCTTATGTATTGTCATTCCACGCCCAATATGTAAGCCAAAGAACCAACCTTTTTAAATATAAAAATGGACGCGGAATTCGAATTTATCATAAAAAATTATGTACTTTGGACGTATTAAGCCTTACGAAGAAGTACGTACAACGGGGTATATTGAGAAAATGTTGTAACTTGACAACAGTCAGTGGGACCCACTTTATTTTGACACGGTTCAATGGATTTCGCTGAAATTTGGTATGGGCATTCCTTGAGGGGTCCTTCTCGGAGTTCCAAAGCCCAAAGTTCATTTTTTTGAAATGGGGTTATGGGGGTGGGGTCAAACTCTCGAGCTGTGAGTACGACGATTTCATGTTAGCCGTCAAACTAAATATTGATTAATATAATCATCTTTATGGGAGCAGTATTCCAAGAAAGTAAGAGAAAACAGATTTGCGGTTGTTTTAAATTCATTTATCAGTAGTTTCATGTCACAATGTGTACTTTTAGTATTTCAACGCACGTGATTCGACATTTAGAAACCATAGTGTGATTTGGTCATTCCATGGAATAAATGAATTTAAAACAGCAGCAAATCAGTATTCTCTTACTTTTTTGGAATACTGCTCCCATAAAGATGATTATATTAATCAATATTTAGTTTGACGGCTAACATGAAATCGTCGTACTCACAGCTCGAGAGTTTGACCCCACCCCCATAACCCCATTTCAAAAAAATGAACTTTGGGCTTTGGAACTCCGAGAAGGACCCCTCAAGGAATGCCCATACCAAATTTCAGCGAAATCCATTGAACCGTGTCAAAATAAAGTGGGTCCCACTGACTGTTGTCAAGTTACAACATTTTCTCAATATACCCCGTTGTACGTACTTCTTCGTAAGGCTTAATACGTCCAAAGTACATAATTTTTTATGATAAATTCGAATTCCGCGTCCATTTTTATATTTAAAAAGGTTGGTTCTTTGGCTTACATATTGGGCGTGGAATTTTAATTAAAATTCTTTAAGATGTAAACGAAAGGTATTTAAATGGATCGAAATAACTATATGTAAAATACAAAACTATTATAAACAGCGAAAACGTTTAAATATTTATAACTGTTGCACAAGATAAAAAGTTGATATTATAAATACATATCATACGCCAGTACCAGTGGACCCGTCACTAATCAAAATACATTTTTATGCTCCTGATAAATACCATTCTCATGTTCAGCACTGACTTTATTTATCCAGTTTTTGTCAAAGACATTTTCCGAGTAAATTCCATAATATTCCCTGAAAATTCAGGCGTTTGATTCTCCGAGCGAATTGAATGAATTTACGAGCAAATTACTTTCTCCACGATCCTCACAACAACTGTCTAAATCTGCCACAACCCTTCGATAAATGGGATACCTGCTATCTACTAACCGAATTACATTCCAGGTGTCAATTTAATATTCGATGACGTCGAACAATTTTATGATTAACGTGCTTGAAATTCTAAGACGTTGCACAATAAGCTGCGGTGCAGTGAAATGCACACAGTTGATTAAAAAGTTTCCGATTCTCATACCGAGAATTTAACTCAATGTCAATTTTAATTAGCCAAAACTGCAAGTACGAGCATGTAAATCTGTGTTTTACAAGCCCTTACAGATGCGTTGAGGTACTTAAATTCTGAATGATTTATTGGGAATATTATTCAATTCCATTTACTGGTGTTTGTTGTATATAACTGTTCGCACTGAATAAAACTACATAAACTCCTTACCATCATTTCATTTTGAGCCTAATCATGAATCAGCCAAAGAATCAAAACTTCCACTGTCCACCCCTATTTCAGTGGAAATTTCCACCTGGACAAAAGTGGACTGTCCAGTGGACAGTATACATATAGTATCAAAACTTCCACTGTCCACCTCAATTTTAGTGGAAATTTCCACTTTTGTCCACCTGGAAAATTTCCACTATCCAGTGGACATTGATTCTCTGGAATCAGAGCAGATACGTGTGGAATATATTACCTCTGCCCTCATTTAATTTCAACAAGTTAAAAGTAATGATTGATGACGTTAAAGTGGAGACATGACATGTTTCGCAAGGTGCATATTTACTAAAGTTTAATGGAATATCAAGAAATCGTATACATGTTAAGTAACAGCATTACAAGTCTAACATAATGAATGTTGATCCGTTGAAATCTGAAAACTATTTGCATTCGAAATCAGAATGAATTATAACGATAGTTATTGCTTAGTTAAAAAATTGTATCTAATGTAAATTGCATATCAATCTGCGTCTAGAGCAAGTAAGACCACCTCAAATTATCAACGTAAATCTGAATTTGTACAAGTTTTCTGTCACTTTGTAAGCAAATCTTCAATTGGTAATATAACTGTCAACCAGATTATCACTTGCGATGACTTTAAGTAACTGTGACGTCTGCCTTGACGGAATGGTCCCATCTGTCCGCAAGCACCTTATAAGCTACATCGGGCGCATTGTATTATGTATGTAGTTTGAATTTACAAACATACAATTTGCGGTTAGTTAAGCGAATTAAATGGATTTTGTGCAAGTCCAGTTAGATTTTATTTTGAGTGAAATAGTTTAAGACCGAGAGAAAAAATTTGATGGAAATTGGACAAAACGAGGATGTTGCCAATTCGTCGTCATTCTCAAGACATCGAGTGATATTTTTTAATTATGTAGTGGCATGGACATGAGAGGGAGAGAGGTTGGAAAGAAGTTTAATTTTATTTCAATTCTCAATAAGACACCACCGTTTCCTCCGCTGTTCACTCACCAGCTTGTTGATAAATAATTATTTGGATCCACGGGATCGATTTGTAATTTCTGACACCAACTTGGGCAAAACGCTGACCAAGCCGTGGTCCTCGATGGAAGCTTCCGATTGTTGCGACAAGTTTGCGTTTACTGGATGGATCGATGCAATGGCGATAACCCAGGGCACGGATGGGATTTACTTAATGTTGGTAACGGTGTATTTGTAATTTCTCATTGGATCTCGAAGCGATATGCCAGCCGGAATAATGATATTATCACCATCTTCAAAATTGCGTCGGAAAATGACGGATAATTCTCTGAAAGACGGTTGGGAAATTACTGAGATGTTTTGCTGTAAAACCAAATCAATTATGGAAAATATAACGGTTTAGAGTACAAGCAATCAATTTATAACATGTTAAAAGACAATAATGTTTACCGTTAACATCTAATCGTTACGTTGTAGGCTTTCTAATCTAATAAATATACCCTGCCATTTGTGTAGTTTAAGATAAACAAATAAAAGCATAACAACAATACTGACGAGCAGCATATTATTTTACATCGATCACAAGTTTAGTAATTTATCTATCGTTTTCATATCTGAACGTTTACAGTTTAGTATAAAATGGTTAATTACGTTTTCACTCCCCGGGATAGACTCTGGTCAATAAAAATTGATTAAATCAGACATTCAAGCGGACCTCCTTTTCTGTATCAATCCTACTAGAGCTTTTAACATTGATATGTGCCAAAAGAATCATTATATTCCATTGTTTATTTCACTACATTGGTTAGCCAAGACATCTTTATTATCATTTCGCGTACATTTGAATTAAATTAACAACAGGTACCTGTTGGCTATGCATGGTATTTTTAATTTTACTTAAACTAAATGTTTCACTGTACTTTGTCAACGGAAAAAATGAACCTGCCTACCAGATAAAGTTCCATGTGTAAAAGGAATGTTGGATGACTGCGAATAATGTTAAGATTTGCGTCTGGGACCATTCATATATTACGTCATCAAAAAATCGTCAAATTTCGACCCACCCAGGTACCCTTTTAACATTAACGGGATACCCCTTTAACATTACCGACCGGGGACCCTACCCACCTCCAAATGATGACGTAATATGTGAATGGTCCCTGAAAGTCCACAACGTGACAGAATAAATTAGCTGTGCAGTGGTGTGCGCACAGTTTATAAAGAAATTTCATGTCGGTAATTTTACTCAATATTTATCGATATAAACTGCATAAAACTACAAGTGTTAAATGTATGCATTACACGACCTTGCTGATTCGTTAAGGTACTCAAATTCAGAATGTCTGATGGTCAAGATTAGCCATTTTCCATTCTCTTTTGTTTATTATATATAAATGTTTGCTCCGAATAATAATAATTATCTTCGTACTATCATTTCATTTTGCACTTGAACCTGCATCAGAAGAATGTATTTGAGATGTAACTACCTCCACCCACATTGAATGATCCACATCAAGAAATCTACGATGAATTAATTTTGATCATGCGAATAACATGACATGGAACGAGAAATTTTAAAATTATGATTTTATAATTAAGCATTAAAAATTGTTTAAAAGTTAAGAACAATAAATTTTAATCAGTATCAAAAAGGAAATTAATCAGCAATTATTATGTTTCGTGATTATCGGTAGATAAAACAGTTGTCGTTTTACGTCGGAACAACTTACTTACAACAGTTGTAACGTGGGCTTGGAATTTTTTAAATGTCATATTAAGTTGAGATTTGACACTAAATCTGGATAAAATATAATCGCGGGAAGCAAAACAAAGGAAACCGTAAAACATAATTGATGTCATCTAATCTAAAGTCTGGAGCTTTCATCCCTATCTCGACTTTTTTGATGTCACAGTTGAAGAAAACTTTGTATAAACATTGATGTTGAATTGTTTTTCCAACAAAGTTTCCATATCTACTCACGTTCAGTTGAATAAAAGTTGACGACTCCTAGTTGCCCTTCAGTTTAAGTCGTTTGATTCTTTGCGCAAAGAATTTATACCGAATTGCTACTTTGCAGAATACATTTGCTCGCAATTACAGTATTCACACAATTTTGAATGGGACATTGAATTCTTAAGATTTACGATGATTTGTTTCCTACCGTATTGGTATTGTTCAAATTTGCGTTCATAAGTTTGACTAAGCATGCTGAACTCGACGAGTCGTCGACGACGATGCAAAGTGGCAATACACAGTTCTGGCGCTAGGTAAATACGATAGGTGAGTTATAGAATGTATCGTATGTAATGACATCTAACGACACTGTTATGATATGTATGTGGCGAGAAATTGCATGAGAATTCGCAGATTTTTACGCATATTAAGCAAGCGGCAATTAATGTCACATCCATATCAAAATCGGTAAACATGGCGACCATTATACACAACCTTTATATTAGCATACCTCACAAAGACTCCAAATTGCACATAGTGGCGTTAAATTGCGGTGCATTTGGTTTGGGCTTAAGTTGTAAACAAAATACATGGAATGAAAAATTGTGCGGAACGTCTTATCTGCAGGGTGAGTGTTTTATTTTCATATCGAGAATTTAAATTGTAATTGTTTAAAGAACAAACGATCAATATATAACGTGTTGAAAAAGCTCAGGTTTACTATTAAAATATTATGGTAACGTAATAGGCTTTTCAAAATAATAAATATAATTATGTAGTGGTTTTTAGACGATTTTGGAGGAAAATATTCCTTTATTGTAACGTCAAGCTTTCGACTACTACTGCAGTCTTCTTCAGGACAAGCTATGTTCAACAACATAAATGAAATAATTTGACAGTAACATTATTTGGTATAATGTAGAATATACGTGAAAATCAAATTTTTAAGACTACCTATGAAATTACGGCTAAGACAATATAACTAATTTGAAACAGTTTTTTCAACTTGCTTTATCTGTATGATTGTGAAATTGTGGGATATTTTTTTCGAAAAACGAATAAAAAATAGCAAAATGGTCTGTCATGAAAATTCAGCTAATCTTGTTCTTCCTTCGTTGATTTTTCTATAGAGATTGATTTTGAAAATAAATATAATTTGCTATTCCGTGTGTTTAAGTTAAGAAAAATAAATAAAAGCATCACTTAAATAACGACGAGAAGCATATGATTTTATCAGGATGAAACAAGAAATTCGTATATAGTTTTCGTCTCTGAATTTTTGTAGTACAGAATAAAAATGGTTGATTGTATTTCCCTCACTGGGCTAGGTTCTACTCTATTTAAGCAGATAATCAAGCTAACATCGTTTTCTGAATCTCTTTTGTCTAAATTTTATTATTGGTATCTGCCAAGAAAATAATTTTCTTTTATTGTATATTCCATTATGTTGGTTAGCAAAGTCGTCGTTACTTTCATATCCCAGACATGTGGATTAAACTAAAAATAGATATTTGGTTACCGTTACCACGCACGATAAGTAAGTGAGACAAAATTGACTCAAAATTGTGCAAAACCTGGTTATTTTTATTCGCAACTCTAAATCAAGTGCTTTTCTCCACGGCAAGCATTCGCATATTTAGTATAATAAAATCCACTCATACTTCTGGCAAGTATTACGTTAATTGTAATTGTTACATAAAAACGCATTGTAAAACTGTTTTCAATGAATAAGATCCTTACAGTGTTGCACATTTACTAAGCAAATTTATAACAATGCGATACATGAATGCAATGCTATCTACTTGCGAGAGGTAATTACTTTTTTCTTTGCAGAAATCAGATGCAAAGAAGCCGTTATTTTTGCAATTTAAAACATACTGCTATTAATTAAAGCAATCATATCTGGTGTATGGTATCTGGGGTGTACTTAATTCCACCGTGAAGCCTTATAATGGAAATTGGCGTATATGTTCTTTATGGATACATGTATCAAAACTTCATCACTTGTTGCAAATGTAATGTTTTTTCGATTCCTCCAATTTAATATATCTAATTGTGGGATTACACTCAATGCATAGTTAATCTCATTTAACTTATTGCCAATATTTAATTGTTAAATATTAACCAATATTTAAGAATTTTCTCATTTTCTGCTAGTTCGTCGCAAAATTTATTACCATGTCATTTTATATACCCAGCCGTAAATGTTTATGGGATCTCAAATACGTATGGAAATAACAAGAACATTTTTGCTTTGCCAAATTCTGCCAAATGCCTCAAATGAGATTACTTTTCTACTATTTACTTACTAATTGTTCCCAAATGCATTTGTTCAAAATATGAAGTTATCTTCATGGATCCATCTCAGCGAATAAAATATGTCTGATCAAACTTACTTTATTTCTAATGTATACTTGCCTCCAATCGATATCGCTGCTCACCTCAAACTCGGTTTCCTGCAGCTCAACATTCGAATCAATATTACTTCCCATAAATCAAAATAAATTTCAGTCTAGTTCTGTAACTCATTTTTTTATTTTCTAATGTGCTTTCGATCTTTACACTGAAACTTGAACTAAACAAAGAAACACCCATCTACTACCTACGTACATATATTGTTCCTTCGATATGAAGATCTCAACTGGTGGCGTTGAACATAAAATTTGTAGGATTTCAATAGTTACAGTCCGAGTAGCATTCTTCCTTACCCTCAATACATACCCTTCCTTTATACATGCTCCCACATGAAGCAAACGAAGCAAGCTACATTTCCTTTCTCATGACTATAAAGTATTTGTGTAACACCCAAAGAAGTTGTGTTCAAGATTATTTTTGATCTCATATCCAACATAACAGATATTTTTAAAATAAATGTTTTAAATTCCATATTTTGAAATGAAAGTTGGCACTACTGATTAAAAGTGACAGAAATGATACTTCCAAGTGCTGGAGAGTCCCATGAATGAACATGAATGAGCGTCACTAAAATAAGGACGTCAAACAAATGTTTTTATCATGATTACAATGTTTTGTAATCTGTCTGTAGTCTTCGTCTCTGGACGTTTACAGTCTGGAATAAAAATGGCTAAATGTATTTTCAATACCCGGGCTGGTCTGTTCTATTAAAGCAGATAATCAAGCGAACCTAATTTTCTGTATCACTCTTCCATGAAAAATCAAAATTTTCCATTGGTAATTCCTTTATATTTGCTAGCCAAGACGTCGTTACGATCAATTCCCAACTATGTGAATTAAATTAACAATAGGTCTCTCTCGAAATGGCGTCGATTTTGAGTACGCAAAAATTGGTTCTTTTGAGGTAATAAACGTATTTTATTTTAATGTGAATGAACTTATTTTAATACTCAACTTAAAAGGAAGTGCGCTTCTCCACGGTAATCATTCGCATATTTAGCTTAAACTAATGCGCTTACCTAACTTACATGTTTTACCTTAAGTGTAATTTTTACGTACGGATAGATTTTAAAATCATGTCTAAAGTCCTTATGCTTTTGTTCACACTTATTAAGTAAATTTAGGTAATGCATGTGCGCGATGGATAGTATTTGCGAGTGATAATTATTTTTTTCTTTCCAGAAATGGGAAGCATAGACGTCGTTACTAGTGTAAATGAAAACAAGTTAATAATAACGGGAGCAATTCCCCAACTTCATACAAGAATAAGTTTGTTTCTGATGACTGTGATGACTTTTTGTCAACAATGCCGCACATGAATTTGTGTGTGATGTGTGAACAAGATGTATTTTGTTATTTATGGCACATTATATTAAGTAGTTATTATAATGTGCCATAAAGGACAAAATATTATTTCCGAAATAGTTCAGAATGGTTAATTTTTCGAGTTGTGGGGATAAAATATGCACTTGTTGCTTTAGTGGCCATAATTAAATTATAGTTCATTGCGTTATTTGTATTAACGTGACGAAAATGTTTTCAATCACATTCATATGCTTGGCCAATTACTGGCATTACTTACTTTGTCTCTGCATTTAAGTCAGAGGATACTATCCTACAGGACAGGTAAATTTTGCGACATGAATGTTAAATGCTTTAAGTTATTATTAATAACTTAATGCATTCAACATTCCTGTCGCAAAATTTACAAAACCTCCTGTCTAAGAGTCCGAGTGAGGAGCCATGCCAGTTTAAGTTTATCCGAAAATCTTGCAGTGAAGATCGTCACCCACTTTATAGTTTACTATTTAGTTAAACATCTTTAGTTTGGGGTAGGATTTTAGGAAACTGTAATTAATAAAGTACGACATTTCTGAAGCGAACGTAATATGACTGACTGCTTAATTAACTTGCAACCACCGCAGCATCAAAACAATTCCTTTTCAAAGCAAATACAGCCCAACGTGCGAGAGACTGGTTTGGTAATCTGATTTGACAAAAACTTTCCATCCACACCGATGAGCCACATTTGACGCTCAACTTTAGCATGCTCTATTTTGTTACATGACGTTTTTGAACGTTTACCATTTCAATCAACGCATTTTTCCAAAGAAGCATATATTGTACATCGAGTAAGCGTTTTATTTGCTGGATAAATGTTTTGTATTTTACCGCATTTTACATGCAGTTAAATTTGTTTACAGTTAAAAGATATACGGTTTTTACTATAGAATACAGGCGGGACACTAAAACTAGTTGCCAAACTTGCGGGTTAATTCACCGCGCAGTCGTAAAATGAAGAACAAGTTTACGGTATTAAAAAACACACAAGAATTAAATTTGCCAATAGAACTATTATTCATTATGACAAGCCTTCCACTATCTAATGCAATTTTAACAAACGACATATAATTAGAAATCTAATGATCAGAGGACCAAAAACATAAAGCGAGAATTTTTCTATGTGATGTCCCTGCATTCAAATCTCTCGTTGCAAGACTTCTTTGCAAAAAATTGCTAAATTGACTAACTATCCGATGCAACTTGTTCAGTAGAATTTATTATGAAAGGATCGTTATCTAAATGTGGGATGAGCATTCTGTGAAAAATGTAAAACTATTGATACCTCTATTCGATCAGGATTGTGGAGGAACTGCAAAAAACGTATTTTAGATTTGTTTTTCCTATAAGGACGTTGTTGACACGGACGCCGTTTTGTTTATAAGTGAACGGATCAAAATTGTATCTAGAGAAGGTGGTTCTACATTCACTTCATTTGTTTTTGTTCCAGTGAGTCAGCGGTTCGCGGAACTCCGTCCATCCGCCAAACAATATATTTTAAGCTGTGTTGAATAGATTTAAATATGAGTTCGCTAATTGAAATTCAAATTACATATGTATCATAAAGTTGTGTTGTACCTATCATTAGTGACCAGTCATTCTTTTAAAGATAAACTGGGATTGATTTAATGGCCATCAGAACAAGTCAGAGAATAAGATCAGTCATTCTCAATTAGCGAGATAAACTGAGGAGAAATAATTTGGAACTGTTTTGTGATTTTATTGGACGAATTAATAATTAATTTTTCGAGAAAGTTAATAAAGCTAAAGTGATTAATTGTCGAGATTTTAAAACCTACATTTCCTGTGTTCTGTCCGGCATTTTATTTGTGTTTTGGCTTACTGAACTTTAATTGCTCATCAGTGCATTAAGAATTATTAAAAAGGACCATTTTATCTTATCATCAAGGACTCAGGTGAAGCAGTAAAGCGGGTAGCTTTCTGCATTCATTACATTACCCTTTACATTTCCGCTAAGATATTCATCCAATGATACCTCCTTCATTTTCAAAAAAGAATCAATGTGACACAATCTCAATTTACTTTGCTGTTACCGGCCGTGCCTACCTATTTCCATGCATCGTCATCCGAGCGTATACATTGTCACTAGCGGCGTTGAAATAATAACGGCACATATTTGTCCGGTCAAAATAAAAACTGGTAATTAAATTAACAATTAGTTAATCCATATCAACCAATACAATACACCTGATCAAAGTCTGATTTCGTTCTAATATTCAGTGTAGCCAATAATTCTGATTTCCCAACGTGCTGTTTACTTCCAATTCCACATTTGGTCAACATCGTCTTCCCAAAAATCTCTCATCGTAACTAATTGAACCAAAATTGTAATTAATGTTCTATTCTATACTTGTCGATCCTAATTTAAATCTTCATCGTCAACTTAAACAATCCAAAGGTACCCAATCTGAGTAGCCATATAACTTTCCTAACACTATATTAACTGATGATGTCGAAATGATTCCAAAGTATATGTGTTGCAGAACAAACTGATGGAATTTCAAGATCAGACTGGTCACTGTTCGCGATGAGCATTTGTGAAATTCGAGAATATTTTTAATACGATCCTCATAAACTAACATTGTTTCAACCACCGCCTATAGTCCGATTTTTGTAAAGCGGTTCCTTGCTATTTGTTATTGTTCGCTAAACTGTTATTGTCAACTAAAGAGGACTGTTAAAATGAATCATTTTCCTTTCGCTCAATTACATATTATTTACGTAACATGCCCCATAATACAAAAACAAAAAAGCAGCATCATCGCCTGAAATAGAGGTAGCTTTCTTTCGTTGCCAAGCCGGATGTGCTGACAATTTTCTAAAAAGTAGTTTAGCGTAAGGTAATATGGTAGCCAATGCGCTTGATTTTTAAAGACAGCTGGCATAATTATATATCACCGTACCGCAAAAGGTGCCAAATTTTAATTGAGTAAAGAAGGTACCAATCACTGTTAAAAATTGTGTTCAACGTGTAACATTAACTTTATTACTGTGTATCTTTCACTAGAATTCACACCAAATTTATACTTGCTCCAAAATTCAGACAGCCAAAATGCGTGGTATTTAAAGGACTATTAATATTCCTACGAGTGACGAACGATGTATTCCCTGCTCAATTTAAACATAAGATGCAATGTAAAACATTGACTAACTAATGCGCTTAACTATTTCCGTCAATTATCTCATTGCAGAACTGTTAACCTTTACTTTTAAAAGCCCCCTTTCAATCGACCCGTTACACATCAACAAAAACCGAGTCGCGGATTCGCAATCAGCGCAAAAAGGAGATTCTGATGCATATTTTGGTTTCTTGATAGGAACGATTCACTCGAAACATGTTCCTGGTAAGTGTGAATACACAGTCAATCAGATTATGGAACACTCCAGTAATACACCTAGAGCTTATCTACAATTCAAAAACATGATAAAGTCACTTAGTGGCGGTGACGTACTCCATAACAAATCTTTGAAGCGCGGCGAGTTTTTGTGACCTTAGTATACGATGTTGTGACTTGCATTAAGTTTAATATTTTTGATGGGTGGGACGAATTAGATAATTTACCAAAACGGAGTTGCGCCTGCTTTGCACTTTCATGAAGTTTTGCATTGTTAAATAGAAATTAAGTTTTAAAGTACAAGTTTGCGTGAAAGTTGAATTTGATTTTGTACCTTTAAAGCAAATGATAGTTCTTCATAAATCTCGTCGATGGACGCTGACGTCGTGTATATCAGAAAGGAAAATGTGGGTCATATTCATAAGTCCGGTCCGTACTTGTGATGCCTGTGTGGGATTTGAATGAAAGTGGAATTGGTTTTAAGTATTTGAATATATATATTACATTCCATATTTACTATTTAATTCTGCCAGTATAATATTGTTTTAGAAGCAGGAGTTTACATGAAATCAATGGCTCAAGTAAATCATTGTACAATTCCATTTGCACAGTTATTTTTTGTAACAGGAAAAAATATAAAATAAGCACCAATCCATTGGTTTCAATTGATACCAGATGGATGTTAATCAATTTTGTTGCTACTAACGTCTCACTATTATAATTAATTTGTCCAATCAGAAGCACTGAACAAAATGATGTATTATTTAGTTTGGAATCACGTAATAAGGTTTACCTAAGGTTAAAAACCTAAATTATTTGTTCTCATATCTAGTGGACTTAATGACACTGTTTGACATTGTTGATTTACGATAAATCATTTATCTGAACTGTGGCTTTTTACCCAAACGCTGGCAGCTTTGATATTATAAGTAAAATTACAATTTACAACTTACAGCATTTGAGTAGAAAGGTCTAAAGTGTCTGTACTACCGTCAAGTGCAGCACTTCTTCTTGACTAATCCATGACAACGGTTTGAATTATTAGTACTGTATCTACAATTTAGATTCTACATGTCTCTACACTTTCTATATATCAAATTCTCAAAGCGCTAAATAGCCAGTGCAACTACTCATGTCATCTTTGTTTAGAAAAGCGCACACGTAGCAGCGACTTAATTTGATGTCGTCGCGTTAACCGGTAGTATGAAAATAATGAATGCAAGTGATAAAAAATGAAATGCTTTTTAAAGTTCATTTAATATAGTTCAAGTACGTACCGCTGGCCTCGGGACCCAGAGCTTTTATTACCACATCCACATGCTTTTGAGATAAATGTCAGAAACAAACAAGAGTACATTCGTTGTTTTGAAACCACTGAGTATATAAATTAACTACCTAAAGTCGCCCATCAATTCGTATCAATTAAATTATTACAGCTAGAAACTGTACTTCATTGCAAATACAGAGAGATATTTACTGACAATTATGACATGGATACAATGTGATTGATCTTATTAAATTTTATGATTCAAGAAATAAGTAGTTTCAGCACACTGGGATTTCTTGCCTACCGTATTGTTATTGTTTGAATGCATTTTGATAAACGTTGGCAACATGCTGGGCTCAACGACAGTAATTATCAATACAAAGTCGTGGAGAATTTCAACACTGGCAGATCGGATGAATCAGCTTCAAGTAATATAATGTATTGTAATCAGAAAGTGAAAATTGAGTTATAATTTTTCCTGTACGGCATTACAGTTTGCTTCACCAAGGCAAGGGCTGCAAATAACTAACCCAGCTAATACTTCGAGTTTCATAAATCGTGAAAACTTCCATGAACAATCTGTTGTTGACAGTTATTGAGAAACTAGTTTGATACATTTTGAAGACAACAGATATATAATTTATTCTTCTAAACTAAATTGTGAACTTATTTCGTTTAGCTGAAACAAAAAGTTTGCCTGTTAAGTTTGTTAGACTCCGAAAGATGACATTAAGTCTCGCAAACCGGAATTGATGTACGGTGACGTCGTTTAATTTGTAAATCAGCTAACAAAGCAAATTATAGTCGCAGGTATCTTCTAAGTCTTGATCGCAGTTGATGAGATGAGGTTAAGAACGATTCTCTTTATACGAGTTACTGAAAAATATGATAGTATTTTATACGTTTTCGCTCTCTAGTGCAATTAGATTTAATATGGTACACTTTTGCATTTGTGTGGATTAAATGTAACATCTGCGTAATCATTTACAAGATTTAATTTCAATTCTTATTACTGGCAAACAGGTATAAAAATTGCTAAGGACAGATTTTAGGTTTTGAAAATGGCGACTAAGTTTCAGAATAACAATTACTTAGAAGCCAAATTTTGCAAGAAGTAGTTGACACAAGCATATAGTTTACAGCCCACAATCTAGAAAAATATTTTAATTGCAATCATCGCATAATAAAAATTCATATAATATAGTTTCAGCTTTATGTCATTACCTGGCATTGAAATCAAACGTGCAGAACTTTGCTCGGTGCATTTTTCGATAGAAGTACGGATACTATTTTGGCATGGAGTGTTTAGTTTACTGACATCTAAACTAAGTCTTTAGTACTTTAACTCATCCTGTGGAGAAGCGTTTAATGAACTTTTGCATGTTTTTTTCATATGCAAACATAGCTCGTATAAAAATGTGTAATCGTACACTCGCGAGAACTTCGTCCTGGCTACTAAATGTACAACTTTATTACATAACACGACAAGGCCTTCAACAATTTCAATCAGCCATTTATTGCCACGAGCCCCTCGTTGACTTTTAATTAATTTTTAATTAGCAAACACGGGAATTATATATTGAACATGCGTTCGTAGCACATGTCATCTGCAACAATGAATGTCATCTGCCAGCAGGCAAATATTTTTCTGATTAACATAGACGCCTTTTTGGTCACAATTCGCAATATCGGGCTAATACTAAAACCAGGTTTCTGGAAGTCATCATATGGGGCAAATGCTGGGAAACAGGAAACAGGGCAAATGCTGTCTTAAGGATTTAGAATTCCTAGATTGCAATCAAAAAGCCACAAATCCAGTAAGCCACAATCAAAATTCCTATTAACCGTACACTTTCCTTTCCTTTTATAACCTAACCTAACCTCGTCTAACCTAAATTAACCCCTCTTAACACCAATTAAGCACCTATAATAACAATTTCTTTGATTTTTCGACTTGTGGCTTTTTGGATTGTGGCTTTTTGAATTGTGGCTTTTTGGATTGTGGCTTTTTGGATTGTGACTTTTTGGATTGTGGCTTTTTGAATTGTGGCTTTTTGGATTGTGGCTTTTTGGATTGTGGCTTTTCGGATTGTGGCTTTTTGGATTGTGGCTTTTTGGATTGTGGCTTTTTGGATTGTGGCTTTTTGGATTGTGGCTTTTTGAATTGTGGCTTTTTGGATTGTGGCTTTTTGGATTGTGGCTTTTCGGATTGTGGCTTTTTGGATTGTGGCTTTTTGGATTGTGGCTTTTTGGATTGTGGCTTTTTGGATTGTGGCTTTTTGGATTGTGGCTTTTTGGATTGTGGCTTTTTGGATTGTGGCTTTTTGGATTGTGGCTTTTTGGATTGTGGCTTTTCGGATTGTGGCTTTTTGAATTGTGGCTTTTCGGATTGTGGTTTTTTGGATTGTGGCTTTTTGGATTGTGGCTTTTTGGATTGTGGCTTTTTGGATTGTGGCTTTTTGGATTGTGGCTTTTTGGATTGTGGCTTTTTGGATTGTGGCTTTTTGGATTGTGGCTTTTTGGATTGTGGCTTTTTGAATTGTGGCTTTTTGGATTGTGGCTTTTTGGATTGTGGCTTTTCGGATTGTGGCTTTTTGGATTGTGGCTTTTTGGATTGTGGCTTTTTGGATTGTGGCTTTTTGGATTGTGGCTTTTTGGATTGTGGCTTTTTGGATTGTGGCTTTTCGGATTGTGGCTTTTCGGATTGTGGCTTTTTGAATTGTGGCTTTTCGGATTGTGGCTTTTTTGGATTGTGGCTTTTTGGATTGTGGCTTTTTGGATTGTGGCTTTTTGGATTGTGGCTTTTTGGATTGTGGCTTTTCGGATTGTGGCTTTTTGAATTGTGGCTTTTCGGATTGTGGCTTTTTGGATTGTGGCTTTTTGGATTGTGGCTTTTTGGATTGTGGCTTTTTGAATTGTGGCTTTTTGGATTGTGGCTTTTTGGATTGTGGCTTTTTGGATTGTGGCTTTTTGGATTGTGGCTTTTTGGATTGTGGCTTTTTGGATTGTGGCTTTTCGGATTGTGGCTTTTTGGATTGTGGCTTTTTGATTCTATCAAGTACATAAATTCGGTACGCTTTATTTTGAAGGTTAGCCATTTTCTATTTTCTTGTGTTTATTTTATATCTATGTTAGCTCCGAATAATAATGCACAAACTTTATAAATTCACTTTATTTTGAGCTTCAACATGCACAACATGAATTAAGTTAGGAGCGTTTCACCTTCAGTCACATTAATTCCAGCAAGTTAGAAGTAATGACTGGGGACGTTCAAGTTATTACATGGCATGGTTCGCAAGGGATTTGCTAAAGTTTAATAGAATCTGAAGATATCTCAGCTGACTCCAAACACAGTGTTTTGCTAGCTCAACATTCAATCATCATTTTTTTTTAAATGCAAAATAACTCAGCAAACACCAAACTTGGCTTCCTGCTAGCTAACATTCAATCTACACTGTATTCCGCAAAACACAAAATTTGAGTCTAGCTCTACAGCGCTTTTAATATGCTTTTTGAGGTTTACACAGTAACTTCGAATAAACTAACACAGAGTGCCGCCGACCTACGTTTAGATTTTATTGCGCCGGTATGAAAACATCAACTGGTGGCGTTGAAGCTAATATTTGTAATATTTCAATGATTATATTCGCAGTAGGATTCTTCCTTACACTAGCTAATAGAATCATTTATACAAGTCCCAGCAAGAAGCAAACGGAGGAAGCTACGTTTCACTTCTCATGTCTATAAAACAGTTTTCTAAAATCCAAAATGGTAGCGCACAGGAACGCTTACCTTTTCCCACCGACGATAACAATTGTTGTTGAAATAAATGTGATTGATTACATATGTTGAAATGAAATTGGGCATATTCTACTGAAACAAACACGTTGCTGCATTAATGACTTACAGAACGTCCAAAAAATTGAACTATTAAAATCTTTAATTCACAAAAAGGAAAAGGGTACACCTCCCTTAATTTACATGTCAAATTTGGGTCTACATAATGTTTATTGGCGTTAAAGAATTAAATTTATTCATCATCAATTATTTTCATGATAAAATATATTATTAGCATATCACATGTCTAATATGTTGCAGGATTCGATCACACTTTGCATCTGGCAATAAAGTCATAATGGCGGATTTCCATTGGGTCAAGGTCAATAACGTAAGGGTTGCAATGGAGCCAAAAACTTTTATGACTGCCACTTTCACAATTGTAAAATTGTGGACTCAAAAGCGATTCCACGATTCTTTGTCCGTTTTCTGGAGACCACACCCTGAACTTGAATTAATTTGAATGACCATATATTGCAGCATCTCAATTTTATCAAATGTGTGATACTACAACTCGTAAGGCCAATGTTATTCGACTGAAATTGTTTGTAGTTCATCACATTATAGCATATTCCCCTGCCGTTAAAAATCGACACCAAGACAACCTTCAAGTCTAATTAACCCTACAGGGCTGAAATTGTTACTGGCGGCGTTGAACGTTGACTTTATTTAATAATGTTTGGAGGTTCTTGGAATTTCAATAGGTAGTATAAAAAGTCCAGTGAGTAACATGAGCGACTCCGTTGTAAAAATTCAGAGGCAAATCAAAATTCTGTTGTTCAATACTTGGAACGGCGGCGTGAGAGGCTACGTTCTCAAAGCTAGTTGTATTAATATAAAGTTCAGTTCAGTTCCGTTTGAAAAAATTTAATTAAACAAATATGATAGAATACTATTTTAGCAGTTTAACAGATAGTGATGAAACTTTATGGCGGAGATATCCTCTTGAAGATCCACGCCAAACTCGATTAGAGGTCACTGTAATTTGTTGTAGGACATTCTCAGTGGACATTCTTAGCTACTGTCAACACAAGGGAGGAAATAGTAATCTTTACGTTTTAAAAGCATGAATAAAAAATTAAGCACTACACTTGTATTAAAACGATATTGCAATCCATATCCAACTTGAAAAACCACCTTGAATTGATGAATGACTGTACTGATGAAATGGTAAAATGGAGTCGCTGCATTCTACAATGGTACGTACTTCGGATTTTCGGCGTACGCGTTAAATCTAAAATGAATTTACTACAGCATTTTGCTGTAATAGAAAAGTAGGAATACGGTGCAAATTGATGTGGATAAGTTTTTGCACAAAATTGTCGTCGTGGAATCACGTAGTGCTCGGCTTGGTATTTAGTGAAATCTTTTGATTATAGAATTGCAATTATCAGATAAATATTGTTCCAATATTTTAACCGCAACTGCTACTGTAATTAATAAAAATATGCATGTGTAGAAACGGATGCCATTGGTGACTGCTATTTGTACCAAGCGTATTGGAATTGGCAAAAAATTCGCATACATACTTATGCTTAGATACTTCAGCATCAGCAAGCTTGTTTTGACTATCGCGCATGATTTATGCATCTCGCGCTCTTGCAACACAATGTATAGTGAAAGTTAAGAAACCAGGTTAATTCAAGTCATTCCAGATCACCAACACCTGCATGTGTCAATAATTCCGCCAGCGTCACTATGCTAAGAGATGACGTTGAAATGATAACAATAAGTTGACATGTTGAATGTTACTGCTAAAAATGTTTTTTAAGAATTTCAACACCAGAATGATTTGTGTCCTCGATATACTACTGCGGCATCCTACATAGACGTTGTACTCAAGAACTTTTTAATGTCTATCGTCATAACCTGGCATCGTGTACGTCGTCCCGTACCCCCTAAGCAGACCCAAAATAAAGCTTCGGGAATACGTCAGAGACGAAAATAAGTTTGTCATATGAAATGATAGAAGTGTCGATCTCATTTGGAATACAACTACAATAAGTAACCAGAGTTGCTGGTGCAACTCCTACTGCACAACTACAATAATTAACAAACTGCTTAATGACACCAATGCTCCTCTCTAGTTCAGAAATAAATTTGGTCACCATCAGGAACCATACCAAACGAACAACTAGCCAAATAAAAAGAATTGCAGAGATTCGGTAAAACTGCTTATGTAATTTGAACGTCCTTGTTCCACCATGGAAAAAGTGCTCCGTCGGCTACCCATTGAATGTGCATTGTCACAAAAATGACCTACAGAAAAGAAAAATATGTAAATTGATTTTTTGAAGGATTTTGTCATTATGGAGCTAAGTAATTTTACATTTACCAATTCCATCCGAGCAACATCGCGACATCTGACTCCATTGAAAACCATCCGTTTTGACAATAAATAAATTGGATATAATAATCTTAATTAAACAAATTCAACCTTTGCAGTGTAATCTACAAATGGTTTAAAGACGCTGTTGCTCTCCTGGGACGTGAATGTGGACTGAGGCCAATATATTTTGTCTTGAAATTTCGACTCCAGAATCGATAATTGTATGTGAACGAAGCACCGTTAAATTTATTTTAGTGTATCCAGAACTACAATAGAATTTCCAAGCATTCATTTTCAAGTCTCCGACAAACCAGAAAACGCAAAATCACTATCTTTAGCAAACGCAAATCAACCAAATTGCCACCTTATAGAAAATGGCGCACATGTTTTTCATTCAATGTTTTTATTTTACATGTCATTTAATTAAAATCAATTTGGCCATTCCTTCAAATTTTCCATTACGCGAATCTGGCAAATATAAAGTAATAGGAAGGTGAACAAATACTACCATATTCGAAGAATCGAATACAATTTACAGAATTTAATTCACCACTTATTGTTGACGTAATACTTTTCGGGTTCAACGGATGGAACATATCTATTTTGCGTGACTGGACGAAATATGTCACCTCATGAAATCAGTTCACTAAACGTGATGAAAACCACTAACCTATTACCAACACCAGGGGCATTAACACACGCCATTTTCTCAATAATTACGAATAATACAAAAAATAATTCTGCAGAATTAAAAACAATTGTCTGGATTCCACGTCGTAGTTACATGCCATTGCCAATTTTGTGAAGATAGTAGCACAAGGTCTGGGTCAACCATTGTCGGGTTGTGTGCTTGGTTTCATGAACGACTGATAAATATTTGTGTTGAGAGAATATATGCTTCGGATAAACTTGATCCGATAAAGCTAATATTGTAGCATGAAAAACGCGCGAGCACGCGGCAATACGTGTGCTCAAAATAAACGTGGAATATTTGAAATTCGACGGTGGAAATTTATTTTTAGCACCTGTGCAACAAAGGCCCCTACTTTGACATTATGCTTTAAAGCAACAACAAACCGCATCTATGTGTAGAGGAATAGTTAGATTTGACTGGAATAAAATTTTTGCAGTAACAAACTTGACTCCGACAACATGACTGCACACACCGAGAGGGTGCCCACCTAGGGATTACGGTTTATTCGCATAGCATGAGACGATAATGTGTGGCGTTGAAACTTCATTATGTCACGATTACAATATTTAAATATCTGCTGTGAATATTTGATGGAATTTGAAAAGAAAATTTAAAAACCTATTTTATCTCTAATTGTAAGCTTAATAGGGGGAAATAAAAACAGATAATATTATAATGTAACAAATATGCGCCCTATATATGAAACACATAAATCGTGTATAACTGTACCATTCACAACCTTGTTCGTAAGCTAAAGCAATACAAAATGATGGTTACGGAACAGTGCCTCTGCAACGTCAATTTATAGAGCACAGAATCATGGATAGATCAAGAATGCCCCAGTACGCAACAGAGCGTGGAGACAAGATAAAACCGCTAATTTGAAGTTCGACTTCAGGTGTCCTGTTGAGTGATTTGTATACATTAATAGGAGATGCAGCTTAAGATGACGAAATTGTTTTTAATATTATTTTTGAAAAACTCTTAATCAATCAGATTACATCAGTAACTATTCAACTTTATGCTTCCGACAATGACAAAATGTGCCGAAACATATCTAGGTATTTAAATGTTACGCTCCACGTTTCAAAGTAATTCTTGGCGGCGTGACGGTACGGTACGATTAACGTGCTTGAAATGCCTAAATGATCAACAATAAGCTATTGTGCAGTGGAATGTACATAGTTTGTCGAAGCATTAAGATTATATAATTATACTTATGTAGCTTCATTCGGTAACTACTGCTTATTGCCCCAATTTATCTGAATCTAATACTATCGGTCACGGATCCAATATGAAGGAGCATTTATAAAATTTGGAGATAATCATCCGTAAAAAATGCAAATACGCAATATTACCGGTATCATGTCCTGAACGAATAAGTACTCGAATTACAAGGAAACATAAGTATGGCTTGGTTAACAGATTAACGGCGATCAAAATTAAAGTTGATTAGTGGCAGTTGACATTTGAGAAATATGACCTTTAACTCCTTGCATCATTTAATTTCAATTTTAATAAACAAAGTTCCATTACTCACAGTCAGAGATGGCTAGAACCGCGGTTTTTAACTAAAAAAGCCATAACCGCGGTTTAAAATGGTTTTTAGTGGTTTTAATGATCAATGGTCAAAAACGGATTTTAACGGTTTTAAACGGATTATTTGTATTTACCACCTATATATGCCCCTATGGTAAGGCAATGCTTAATATATTAACTTTTGACCATTTAATTATTAAAAACCATCAAAATCATTGACGATATTGACCATTAAAACATATCAAAATAATTTTGACCGGACCGTGTTTTTGACCACGAGCCATGCCTCCTCACAAGAATGATTCAAAGTTGATAGTTTCCTTCCATTCCTGGCGGCAAATGCCCGTGACATTTAAAACATTTCCAACGGAGGCGGCCTTTTGGGCCTTTTTATGTACCCTTCTCCTGTTTTGCTTTGCATTTCGCATCCAATTTCAGTCGTCCTCCTTCTTTGCACTTGCACCGATGCCAATAACCTCACCCGTTCCAATGTAATACCGCGAGAGTTTATCCTTAAAATCTATGGATAGTTTCAAAACGGCCTACTGAGCAGGTGTGTACAATACTAGGTTCTAACTCTACATCGTTCGGGGTAACTAATTTGCAAATCTAGCTCAAATATAGCTCAGCTATAAATAATTTTTCATTAACTAATAAATGGATTCAACTAATGAGACCTCACTGGTTATTATTTTGAACCGTTATGATCTCACTTAGAAATGTCAGATGTCAAAGTACCGTTAGATGCGGTGGTGGCGGAAAAGTGAAATTATATCATCTTAAAATCTCATAAATACATACGTTGATATTACCATGGACAACCTTTGTAAATATCACGTGGAGTCAACGGTGTAACATTGACGACTTTATCCAGAAAATGGTTCAACGGAGTTGCAATCTGAATCAAAGATTGGTTGGTCAATTTTGGGTGCAGGTTTTGGGGCAAAGTAATTAAGAAGTGGTGTTTAACTAAGAAATTGAATGCCGTTTCGCATGAAATATCCTAATAAAGATTTCATGACAAAATGAGCAAACTCACGGCAAATTCTCCATGGGACTTGTGAAAACATTATCATATTTGCTAGTTTCCTCTGTAGTGAAATATTACATAACCAAAACTAAACGGAAATTGTTTAGAAGCAACTGTTTTGACATTGTTTTTACAATGAAACTGCAAGCAGCACCTTTGTGTATCAGATGCATTTTGTAATTACGAAGGTATTGAATGATAATCGCGAACAAACTTTTACCAACTCGACTACGAAAGTTGATAAGAATGCTTTTTACATACATGGCGGGAATTAAATGCAATATAAATTTCAATCCTACACACAGCAACTTCTATACCACCTGGTTTATTGCAGCATCTCGTAGATTTTTTCCCGTCTTTTAAGTTCGTAACATTTATGGAATTGAGTCAGTTTGTGGAAGAGACTAGTCATGGATTTCATGTAAAGGTCCTTTCTTTTCTGGTTAACACATATTAGTTATTATTATTGTTGTTAGTGGATCAGTAAATATATATTTGCAGCATCTGTGATTTAACATATATATATTCCTATTGTTTTTAAAGTAACTAGTTTTATGTACATTCGCAAGATTTGCCAAAATGGAAAAATAGTTTTAAAATACGTTGAATGCAAAACATTTCCTTCATCCAGAAGATATGCCTTGAAGAAATCTACGAGTATGCAAAAGTTGATGGAAACAATGTTACATAAGCAAGTTATTGCTTGTTTTGTGATGCACGATTTAAGCCGAACGTAGGTGCCTGTGTAATTCATATCGCAATGAATGCTCACAGTTAGAAACTTCATAATTCAATTTTTTATTTTATTTTTATAACCTTTTGTCCCAAATAATACTGTAGTTTAACTTTGAGCCTATTTATTTTGAGCTTCAGATTACATTATACCCAGGGAAAGCTCCAACCTAGCCTCACCTTTTATTTCAGAAAGCTAGGTATAAATATTGGCGACGTTGAAGACCTGAACTGCAACTGCTGACAGGGCATATTTTACATGGAATTAACCATATTGTTATAAAATCTCAAGACATCCACGATACATGAATCTAGGTTGCAAATTTATGAAACGATTGACAAGAAACGAGAAATTTTAAAATTACAATGTTTTAAATGACGCCTCAATTTACCTTGATGCAAATTGTTTAGAAGAAGAAACCAAAAAAAAATAATTTCACCGTGCAAAAAAATGAGTGCATCATGAACTATACTTCATAGTGGTTAGCAATACCAAGTTGTTTTGTACTTCAGAATATTGTTTCCAAAAGTCCGAACGTGATCATGCAAGTCTTTACAATTTATATCTACTTAAACCACAGTAGATTCTTAATAAAACACAGTTGAGCGTTGAAGCTATAGTTTGTTGCATTTCAATGATTAAAAATTCTAATAAAATTCTTCCTTACCCCAACTAATACACGATTTTATACATGTCTCAGCATGAGACAAACGAAACAAGCCACATTTCTGTTCTCATGTATATTTGTCTAACTTCCAACGATGTTGTACACAAGATTGATTTTGATTGCAAATTAAAGATAACAAGTATTGCGAAAATAAATGTTATTGACTTCATATGGTAAAATGATGGCGCTCATATTCTACAGAAACAATCACGTTCCCATATTAATCACTTGCAGAACCTCGATAAAAACCAAATTATCAATCTCGCAAATTTTAACTTCACAAAGCCGAAACGACCGCGAAACCTGCATCAGTTAATATAATGAATCTCAGGCCACATAATATTTTTGGCGTTACAATCTTAAAGAGTCATCACCAATTGTTTACATGGTATCATAAATCACCATATCATATAGCTCCCGTTGCTAAACACGGTCACACAATGAATCTAGCAATACCGAAATAATGATGGATGTCCAGTGAGTCAAGATCAATAACTTAACGGTTGCAATGGAACCGAACATTTTTTGAATACCACTTTCACAATAGTAAAATTGTGGATTCCAAACCATTCCACTATTCTATGACGGTTTTCTGGAGAATACATGTTGCAAAATCTCAATTTTATTAAATATACGTGTAGTTGTTAAGGAAATGGTGCTGTTTATTTGTTATTAGAAAGTTACGTCGGCTGTGCGTTGGAGGAGAGGTCATCAGAGGTCAGCTGAAAAAGAGGAAAATTCGGGGTATATAAGGAGCGCCCCCTGTAACATCGTGGTCCCTCTTGCTGTTAGTCTTAGGTTAGATTCTGAGCTGGAACGTTGTCCAGCCAGAAACATTGTAGTCTGAATTGTTGTGTATTTGATGGTTTGCTGGTTGTTCTTATGAATAAATACGTTTAAAATAGTATTTATCTTGTACTCGCGTGCTTTTACTTCTAACCGCCTTTCATCATCTTTCTTGTCTAATAACACCTTAGTTAGCAGTAGTACACTAGACTGAGCGTCGTCGTTACACCGTTTTTGATCTAGAGATCTGAAATTTTGCACCAGGGTACAAAATCACAATACAAAATATGTGAATTTTTTGTTTTTTGAAAATGAATTAATGTAAAAAAAGTTTTGGCGGCAAAATCTGATTATTCGGGGAAAAATCACGTTTTTGCGTTCTAGGTGCCAGAATAAGCGTACTGAGCTGCAACAACGAAATAAAGAACAGATAATACGGTTGGCAAATTGCGATTTGGATTTAGGTATTATAGAAATCGTGTAAAGATTGTTATTGATGAAGAACTGCTAAATAAGTAAAAATTTCAGCACCACAACTATGATTACAACCGATGGTTCTATGCACAATTTTCTTTACTACTTTATCGCAACTGAGAAACTCCATATATTATCTGCTTTCAAAGGAACCAACTTTTTATAAATTAAAAACTGATTCCATATTTGGAATCTCCGAGAAAAACTAGGTAGGATATACATAGGACACCGTTTGAAAAATGTATATAAAGGGGCAAGATGAGATAACATGACCTTGCGGTGGGTGGATACCACTTTATTTCAAAATGGATGGTACAATTAGGTAAGCTAAAATTTGGTATATGGACATTCCTTGAAGGTTCCTTCTTGGTGTTCCGGGGAGAAATAGTGGAATTTTTTAATCATGTCACTGGGACGGGTGATTTGTACAATGTGGGTACCTTGGGATATTCAAAAATCTGTACGTACTAAATATAACAACGTTTTCTGTGATATTGTATTCCCGGATACATTTCAGCGAATAAGATATGTCGGATCCTTTTTCCAATGTCTAATTGCCTTTAATCGATTTTTCAGCTGAGTAAAGACTTTTCCCATACCAGCTACTTAAAATAAAAAAATGAAAATGAGAATGTTTACAGTCAATATAAACTTGATTTCAAGTTTGCTATGACATAATCGAAATGAGGAATATGCCTTTAGCAATTTACGTCTGCAGTGCCACCGCAGGTGTGGAAGTTATGTAATATCACTCTGTAGGGCACGCCTAGTTGAGCTGTTGGAACTATAAATATGGGTCTCGGAATAGTCTTGTTCGGATTGAAAACAGATGTCGATGAACATTTCACCGTAAGTGCAATCTGAGACTACAGAGTATGGAAATATTTATAAAAAAAGTTTTATTTAATATCAATTCACAATAACCTGACAACGTTTGAGCTGCTGCAATCCCACCAGTGGAAGAATGAAACACCTTGAGTGCGTCAGAGACGGAACTTATCTTTGGATGACAAGGAATATGATTTCGACCATGTTGGGGTACATTCAACGGACTATTATATGTTTGGTGTGATGAGGGAAACAGCACAGAATTATTTTATACGACTCATTTTATTGTTAGAAGGGAATTTACATTATAGATAATATATCGGTTGAAGGTTTTGCTGTTTTTATTAACCGGCGCTCTATTTGGTATGTCAAAGTAATTGAGTTTTCATGATATGTGGAAAATCCACTCTATTTTGCAATAACTATTTTGATAAGTACGTACATTTCCTTGTCGTATTGTAGAAGGGAAGGTGAAAAGCAGGTATATCTTGCATTTGCTCATACTACATAACACCGGGAAATGATACAGAGGAAGAGAGAAATTTTGCATTTTTCCTTTCCTCTGGTACTTGAAATTTTTAAACGAGAATTTCTTTCGATGTGAAATAACTATTTTAAGCTGTATAGTAGTTAAACCCAACTTCAACAACGGTTGGTCTTTCAAAAGCAGACAATTATTCTTCACATTATACCTAAAATAAACCATTTTATGATGACAGCTACTATTATAAATAATATAAAAAATCAAAGCTTTTTTAGACATTTAATTTTTCTGATAAACCAACTGCATATATTATTTTGATTTCGAGGTGTACCTAGTTTGCGTTCACAGGAATACTGCAGACGTTTAGCTGATTTGTTTCATTTCGCTTATAGGACCTGCTTTACCTAAATTTCTTAGTATTTTCGAATGCATGAAAAATACAATTTGCAGCGTTGACATCGCGTGACAATTACATAGATTGGGTAGTTGTGGGCAGCTTTTTAATGATCAATCGAACACACATTAAACGTAACGGATTGATTTGTCTTTATTCCGTAAGAATGTCAATGACATCTGCCTAGTAACTGAAGAGATGATTAAATCTTAAACCTGCAACATTTATACTTGAGATATGCATTTTGATAATATAAGCCAACCTCAGTCATTAAATCCACAGAACAGAACAGATTGGACAGGTCATCAGAACAGATTGGATACAAGTATTGAATTAACTTGAAGTAAACCTATATTTTCTGGTACTGGCTTTATTTACCGTTGCACTCTGTATAAGTTCACATTGCTTGAAACCACTTATCAGGCCCGTAACAGGTCCGGGGGTGGCCTGGAGCGGCATTTTAGTACGGCCTATTTAAATGTTACTCCTATACTTGTCATAATCTTCGTTTCTGTTAATAAGTCACCCTGATGAAGACGACAGAAAGACAGAAATCTTCAAATTCTAGGCGAATAAATTGATTTTGCCACTACAAATCCCTTGTAAACTTCTTCAATAACTCCTTTATACCAACCCTTTTTGTATAGGTACGTAGGTGTTTTTAGTGAAATTTGGGTGACTTTCAGCGTCGGCATCTCAGCAGGGAATTGTTCATCTGCGACGCTATGCACATAAATCGAAAGTGGATTCCATGCTCTTTCAGTCGAGTATTCGATGGTTTTTCAGCTGGTGTATGTGCGCCCGTGATAGCAGCAAGAACTGATGAATTGAATAATCCAGGTAAAATGTATGGGATATTTCAACTTATTCTACTGAGTATATAAACGTATATACTGGTGATAAAAGAGAATTTATGTGATTTCCTTTGAACGGATATGATACACTTGCTAGTCCCTTAGATGTAGAGACATCGGCATAGTATTCAATGAAACTAGAACCTTGCTCAGACACTCGTCGGAAGTAGATTCGATGGTATGGAAAATATAATAAAATATAATATAATAAAATAAGACGAATACTTTACAAGTTTCAGTACCGGGCTAACAGTTTCTCGCAATGTTGTACATCGATAACATAAGTAACTTATGGCGAAAGAACGGAAGCTTTAAATAATCGCAAATCCTTCAAAGAGTGAAAATTGGTGGAATGACATTAGGTTTCAAGTTCACTGAAATTTGGCATGTAATATTTTTTGGCAGCCAGTAAGAAGATACTTGATTTAAGCATTATGGAAATGTACCACGTTGTTTTAATCCCATATCGGACTACAACACATTGGTTCTTGTTGCGGAAATGTAAAGCAAGCTCGAACGGGAGGGCATTAAAATCTGTTAATCAGGTGAAAAAGTGATTATTGGTTTGCTCCACATATAACCTTGTCTTTTATCTCAGAATAGATGTACATTCGTTTCCTTTGGTGTAAATAATATCCAGAAAGAGGGTTTACTGTGGCAAAAACTAGAATCACGTATGTTATACTAATGACGTATATGGTGAAATGAGCGATACTTACAAACACATAAACTTCATTAAACACACCATCGTATATTGTTAATTTATATTCAAATAATGCATACTTCTGCCTGTCAATTTTGAAAAAATATTTACCTCTTTTTCGGATACAAAATAAGTTCAAATACGCTTAAACGGCATATTTCGTGGAGGGATAGGACATATGGGGTACGACATTAAATGGGGCGCAATGGGAATGCAGGTGTATAGCTACGTTCCATGTATGTGACTGAAGAAGTATTTCATTTTATTCGTTTAATAACCGAAAATGAGTTTGTCCAGTAGGTGCTAAAGTTTATAACTTCACATGTGAGATAAATGCATATTTTGAAAATATTTTAATCACAGTAGATCAGGCTTAGTCAAAAAAATTTGGATTGGAAACTTTTGTGTAAGGTAATGAAGAAAACACTTTTAGTAAATCAATGGTACTAGTTGCCGACCAATATTTCACATTTTGATTGAATTTTGGTTCCCAAAAATAAAACTGGTGTCGCGGTTTCGTCGGTAAATGACATTTTTTTAAAATGAGAAATATATTTTTCGCTGCAATTATAATTAAATTTTCGTACCATATTCAGTGTTAATTTTTAACAATATTCTCGTTATTGCCAGCAACAAAATTTTCATATTCCAAATGATAAAAGTGTAATGTTTGATGACCGGTGTGGTGGTAAAAATCTCAGTCCAGGTCACTTAGGCGAGCTTTCAGAAGAATTATGCTTCGTTTAAATCGGTTCACACAATTCGGAGTTCGGTGCCCGCAATATTTGAAGCACCCAAAAAGTTGCTCTGGCTGAGTTAAAAGGTTATTTAAGAGGGGGAAACTGCCACCTGCCACCAACCAATTTTGGAGACAGCGAAACTCCGAAGTGTGTAAACCTGTTTAAACAAAACACAGTTCATCTGAAAGCGCTTGTCGAGATCTCATAGGTGACCTGGGCTCAGAATATCACCACCGCCTGGTCGAAATCATTTTTGTAATGCTTTTGTATACTGGTAACCTCAATTATGGTGTCTCGGATATGTTAAAATGAAACGAATGCCATGTGTCAGAATTTCAGTTTCCCAAATGTTTCCTCTGGTGGCAATGTAACAGAGCAATGTTACATTCCCTATAGTTATTTCAGGCCGTATCGTAGAGTTATATCAGGCCGTACCGAATAGTTATGTGAGGCCGTACCGAATAGTTATGTCAGGCCGTACCGAATAGTTATGTCAGGCCGTACCGAATAGTTATGTCAGGCCGTACCGAATAGTTATTTCAGGCCGTACCGAATAGTTATTTCAGGCCGTACCGAATAGTTGTCAGGCCGTACCGAATAGTTATTTCAGGCCGTACCGAATAGTTATTTCAGGCCGTACCGAATAGTTGTCAGGCCGTACCGAATAGTTATGTCAGGCCGTACCGAATAGTTATATCAGGCCGTACCGAATAGTTATGTCAGGCCGTACCGAATAGTTATTTCAGGCCGTACCGAATAGTTATTTCAGGCCGTACCGAATAGTTATTTCAGGCCGTACCGAATAGTTATTTCAGGCCGTACCGAATAGTTATTTCAGGCCGTACCGAATAGTTATTTCAGGCCGTACCGAATAGTTATTTCAGGCCGTACCGAATAGTTATGTCAGGCCGTACCGAATAGTTATTTCAGGCCGTACCGAATAGTTATTTCAGGCCGTACCGAATAGTTATGTCAGGCCGTACCGAATAGTTATTTCAGGCCGTACCGAATAGTTATTTCAGGCCGTACCGAATAGTTGTCAGGCCGTACCGAATAGTTATTTCAGGCCGTACCGAATAGTTGTCAGGCCGTACCGAATAGTTATGTCAGGCCGTACCGAATAGTTATGTCAGGCCGTACCGAATAGTTATTTCAGGCCGTACCGAATAGTTATTTCAGGCCGTACCGAATAGTTATTTCAGGCCGTACCGAATAGTTATTTCAGGCCGTACCGAATAGTTATTTCAGGCCGTACCGAATAGTTATTTCAGGCCGTACCGAATAGTTATTTCAGGCCGTACCGAATAGTTATGTCAGGCCGTACCGAATAGTTATTTCAGGCCGTACCGAATAGTTATGTCAGGCCGTACCGAATAGTTATTTCAGGCCGTACCGAATAGTTATTTCAGGCCGTACCGAATAGTTATTTCAGGCCGTACCGAATAGTTATTTCAGGCCGTACCGAATAGTTATTTCAGGCCGTACCGAATAGTTACGTCAGGCCGTACCGAATAGTTATTTCAGGCCGTACCGAATAGTTGTCAGGCCGTACCGAATAGTTATTTCAGGCCGTACCGAATAGTTGTCAGGCCGTACCGAATAGTTGTCAGGCCGTACCGAATAGTTATGTCAGGCCGTACCGAATAGTTATGTCAGGCCGTACCGAATAGTTATGTCAGGCCGTACCGAATAGTTATTTCAGGCCGTACCGAATAGTTATTTCAGGCCGTACCGAATAGTTATTTCAGGCCGTACCGAATAGTTATTTCAGGCCGTACCGAATAGTTATTTCAGGCCGTACCGAATAGCTATTTCAGGCCGTACCGAATAGTTATTTCAGGCCGTACCGAATAGTTATGTCAGGCCGTACCGAATAGTTATTTCAGGCCGTACCGAATAGTTATTTCAGGCCGTACCGAATAGTTATGTCAGGCCGTACCGAATAGTTATGTCAGGCCGTACCGAATAGTTATTTCAGGCCGTACCGAATAGTTATTTCAGGCTGTACCGAATAGTTATTTCAGGCCGTACCGAATAGTTATTTCAGGCCGTACCGAATAGTTATTTCAGGCCGTACCGAATAGTTATTTCAGGCCGTACCGAATAGTTATTTCAGGCCGTACCGAATAGTTATTTCAGGCCGTACCGAATAGTTATTTCAGGCCGTACCGAATAGTTATTTCAGGCCGTACCGAATAGTTATTTCAGGCCGTACCGAATAGTTATTTCAGGCCGTACCGAATAGTTATTTCAGGCCGTACCGAATAGTTATTTCAGGCCGTACCGAATAGTTATTTCAGGCCGTACCGAATAGTTATTTCAGGCCGTACCGAATAGTTACGTCAGGCCGTACCGAATAGTTATTTCATGCAGTATCGTAGAGTTATGTCAGGCCGTACGGCGAAATTATGTCAGGCCGTACCGTAAAATTTGCACCTGGGTGACGGGGTGGCCCCCTGATGGGGGTGGCCTGGAGCGGTCGCTCCACCTCGCTCCACCTTTGGTACAGCCCTGTTGGGTATTCACAATTGGTTAATTAATGTATTTAAGCATTCATTATATATCAACACTGCGCTAAGTAGTGCGTAATGTCGTATTTAATTAAATTAATTATTTGCATACGATGCTCATTTGCTTATTGAACATGCAATCTTCGTGTCTGCTTGGAGTATTGGTACACTACCGCCGCAGCGGAATTCCACTGCGTGAGAGCTGGCATTTTCCTCAGGTGATTTACTGAAGCCGATACACCAGTCTTATAATACATCGTGGTACAGGTTACGTATGGTCCTGAGATGCATATTTTGATGCAGGTTGAAGTTCAAAATGAAACGATGTTATGGAGATAATCATTATTATTCGGAGTGAACATAGATATAAAATAAACACCAGGAAATGGAAAATGGCCAATCTTGCCAATAATTGTTGATAGTGAGTTAAATTCTCGACATCAAAATCTTCTTCGACATGAAATTTCTTCAATCAACTCTGTGCTTGTGCCACTGCACACCAGATTATTCTGTAGCGTAACGTGTTTGAATTTCACGACAACGTCAATTTTAACATTGACAAAATCTGTTACGTAAACTAAAGTAGATTCATCTCTCTCTTTCGTTTTATGAATTAAAAATTCGAATTTGCGGGTAATATAATTTTTGTTTAATTTTGTGGACGATCTGAAGTCGTCAATGTGGTAACGTCTTGTTTCAGTATAGTATGTCCGCCTTCATATCAGCATATGAAATCTATAATATTTATATTAGCAATATTTGCTATTATAGACGGGAAATCAAAAGCAACCTTGTGCACAACTTCTTTAGAAGACAAATATTTTGTAGACATGTGAAGAGAAATGTAGCTCGTTTCGATTTCTTCATACTGGAACATGTATAAATGCTTGTATTAGCTAGGGTAAGTAAGAATCTGACTGGAACTCGAGTCGTTGAAATGCTTCAAATTATAGCTTCAACGCCACCAGTTGACATGTTCATTCCGGTGGAGCTGTACTTAAGCTAAGATCGCCTGATATTTACAGCCTGGTTTGGTATCAAAGTTGCAATATAAAGTTCAAAAAGCTATGGTTCAAGTTACTATACTCAAATTTATTTTGCGTTTTGCGGAAAGTAACGTTGGTTGAATGTTGAGCTGGCAGGAAACCAAGGTTTGCGTTAGTTGAGACATCGGCTAAGATATTTCGACATACATATCTTTACTCCACAGACACCTCGACAAAAGCACATAATTATGGCTCTAACAAAATTAACTATCACCCAAGTCAAATCTTTGCCTAGGCACTTCTACCGATCTCTGGGCAATTGTAATAATGGCGTCTTCATTTACCAACATACAAAAAGATACGAAAAATGCAAATTCATGGATCGCACATCGATGTATGCCACGTCTTTCCACACAGTCCGCTATTCGCATGAGAATATGTGCATAACTTATCCCAGGTGAGAAAACCGATTGGACCTGTCTAGTGTTTGATGCTTCTGTCTGAAGAGAACATGAACGCCAATTTCCATAACATGGCATCACGGTGCAATTACGGACAATCAAGTTACCTCGTTCAAATGGTCTTTATATCAAGCTACAACAGTTTCTTAGTTACAGGATTCTATATATATTTGTATTTATTAACTCGTTGTACAATTTTGCCTTCGCTATGATTTGCAACAACCGCGAACCGACGTGTATGTTCATCAAGTGACTCATTAAGTATTATTGTGCATTTTTGGCATAAAAGAAAAACTAATATTTTCGTTCTACTGCGTGCGCTGTAAAATAATCAGCGATGTTTCTAATGCTTCAAATAAGTGGTCTCGGTCATACAACATTTAACTGAATAGTTAACTGACAAGAACTCCTTGTAACCTGTTTCAACCCCGTAAGAGAAATTTATTACGGCTTTTAAAGTATACTGCCACACGCGGCGGCTTATTTTGTACTGGTCCAAATGTACTAAACTGCAAAGAACCTTTTGTAAATTTAATCCACACATGATGATGCACCCAACGTAACTTACGAAATCTTTGCGATTTGATTTGGCGCATTGAATAGCATATTTGACTAATAAAGACATGATTCCTTCCGTATCTTTAAGATTAGCTGACATCAATTATGTTTTTTGATTTCCTTCGTTTCTCGCAATTATGTTTTACAAGAAATATAAAGGATTCCAACCTCAAACAATAACTTTTGGAGGCAATGCTCCAAAGCAAGTTCGGAACCAAATTATATATCTAATCACGAAACATAATAATTCCTTGTTTATTTCCTCTTCCAGATTCTGTGATTTAAATTAATCGGTTTCGACTTTTAACCAATTGTCAAAAAAATCAAGGGTCAATTACAAAAGTATAATTTTAAAATTTCACATTCCTTGTCACATCATTACCGCGATCGAAATAAATTGTTAATAGATTTCATTCTATTATACTTTATCAAATCCCTTCGGAAGCATGTTACCTATGTTAACATTTAACGTCACCAATCATTAGTTTTTAACTTGTTGGAATTAAAAGTAAGAACAGGTAGCTTTCTGATTTATGCATGTTCTGATGCAAGTTGAAGGTCAAAATTAGACAATTGTATGGAGTTTGTTATTATTATTCGGAGGAAACATTGACAAAAAATAAACACCAGAAAATGGAAAATCTTGTCGATAAGTCATTCCGAATTTAAGTACCTGAACGAACCTACACTGCCTTGTAATGATCAAATTCAGCACTTGCCGTTTGTGCAATTGATATTGAGTTAAATTCTCGATATGAAAATCAGAAATGTCCTTAATCATATCAGTGTTCGACGCCAGCAAACATTACTTTTACACATGTAACGTTATTTGGCACGCAGATACATTTCTGCCCAAACATACATATCTAGTATGGTTGCAGATTTATTGGAGTAATCCAATTGACAAAGGTTTTGTTCACAAGTATCAGTTTTTTTAAAAATTTACTAAAGTATATGCTGAATGTATTTAGCAAAGCACAAGATTGCAGTTACTACCAACAATGACAAGCATTGCTCAAGAATGGTAAATAAAGTTAAATTGATTGGAATGAACGAGTGTTATGTACTAATTTAGGTATATTATATGCGGAATTTTACGACCGCCATCTCTGCTATTAGACAGAATAAAGTAATAAAATGCTGTAATTCTTTATAAAACGTGACTGAAAATTAAAATAGATTTTCTGCATATCACGTCACAAGTGATTCATTATTATCTTGTTCTTTTACCGAATCAATTGATTTAACTACCTACGAAACACCAAAATATTTCGACGGGGCTGATTTCACAGGAGACATCATTAATTTGTTGGTTGCTTTACGCAGATTCTTCATTCTATGAATTTAAAACAAAATCACTATTTGCATATATTACTTGCCTACTGCAACCAGTGTTAAACATTTTACTTTTGAAATTCTTGAAATTTTTGCTGCAGCTAGTCAAGATAAGTTTTTAGCATTTCAACGCCACAAGTTAATATAATCAAGATGTGATTGTTTTTCAAATGGCAGATTAAACTGTCCTACCTGTGTGTCCGTTGACGGAAGTAAGGGGTTGCGCATGGAAACAGTTCGATCAGAACAATAGCATCAGATTAATTCGATATGTTCATGTTCGAATGACAATGCAAACTGAGTTTGGAGCTTCATTTCAACCAAATTAGCGGCGATTACTGGGATGAGAAGTCGTTGACTCATTTAGTTTTTAGTTCTTCTAATCTTATCCATTGACATTGAATGCCAATTTGAGAAACCTATAACATAAAACCCTACCATTGTTTGCCCATTCGGAGTTCCATCATAATCATAACTAATTGGATAACACGCTGAAAATTATATATGCCTTGCTGGCGTTAAAAATAATGGTTTCTTCAATTCTCAAACAATTCAGCGCCTGGTTCTTAAACACACTGAGAACATCCTACAAAACATTACAGCGAGTTGGAATCGAGTTGGGTGTGGATCTTAAGTGTTAAAATTATATTTTCAAAATTTATCATTCCTTGTCATACATCGCGCATGATAGAAATTAATTCAACATATATATCTTTAAATATTAACATTATAGCAAAACTACCTTGTAAGGCATGCCATGTTACCACTTGAAGGTCACCAATCATTATATTTAGCTTGTTTGAATTAAATGTCATTACAGGTAGCATGCACATTAACGTTCCGATACAGGTTTATGCTTAAAATGAAACATTTCATTGTTTGCCATTGGTAATGGAGTTTGCGCATTATTGTTAGGAACGAACAGTGATTTAAAATAATATACTAGAGAATGGAAAGTGGCTAACCTTGCAAATAAAACTGTCCGTAAACAGTCAATCTGTAATTTTCCCTCTATATGAAGTCCTTCCGCAATACAGATACATATCAACTATTAGACCTGCTGTATTAGCCGTTCGCCAGCAGTGTAGAAATTGCACTTAGCGTCGTCGAGTTCAGCATTCTTAGTCAAAACTAATGTATGAATGTAAATTTGAACAATATCAATAAGGTGGGAAATGAATCACTGTTTGAAATGTAAATCTTAAGAATTAAATATCCCAGAAGAAATTGTATAAATATTATAATTTCAAGCAAATGTCTTCTAAGATAGCAATACGGCGTAAAGAATGAAACGCTTGAAACTGAAGGGCGACTAGGAGTCATCAACTTTTATACAACTGAGAGGGTGCAGAGAGAAACTTTGTTGGAAAGGTGACATTCCAAGGGTATCCACACATTTATTTCCGGTATGACACCACAAAAGGATGCAGCAGAGCCAGTGGTAAATGCTCCAGATAGAAGTCAGTAATTTTTTACCATGTTTAAAAACAGCATACATTTTTAATATAATTTACATTTACGAAATACGTATATACTAATGTTTAACCCTACGTCATAAAATGTACTTGCTGTAGAATGTGAAGTTTTCGTAGTGACAGGTTACATTCAGGAGTAGTATATGTGGTTCTTTGCGATTTAAAAATTTAAATTGGCCAAAGATTCAAGGCATGTAGATGCACCTTTACGGTAACTAAAAAATAATCGCTTCGTTTGGAAGTTTTTATATGCCCATAATGACACTTGACTTAATTAAACATGATTTATTCTGCATCTTGTAGATTTGTTGACGTCAATTATATTTTCTGATGTTCTTCGCTTTTTTCCCGCAATTATGTTTTATCCGCATTTAAATCTTAACTAAATTAGAAATTTTAAAAATTCCAAGCTTCAGTTTGAATTATTGAAAGAAATGTCGATAGTACAAAACCAAATGATCTATCTGATCACGAAATATAATACTTCCTTATGTTTCCTCTTTCAGACTCTGCTCTGTCATTTAAATGTATGATAGGGTTCAGCTTCTGAACAATTTATAAAAAATCCGATTATAAAATTATAAATTTATCTCTTGTCATATCTTTCGCATGATCGAAATTAATTGAACATAAATTTCTTTGCATTCTGCTAAACTTTGGCAAAAACATTTTAAAGCATGTCATGTTACAACTTGAACGTCACCCATCATTATTTTTAGGTTGTTAAAAATAAATGTGAGTGAAGGTAAATACGAAGTCTCGTAGAGTTACTCTGGTGCATATTTGAGGAGAAAATGAAATGGGAGTATGGTGTTTATGAACTCTTATTTGGTGCGAGCAGTGATATTGTATACGCACCAGGAAATTGAAAATGAATTATCTTACCAATAAAACACTCCGAATTTAAATACTCGAACGGATCTGAAATGTGTAGCAATGCGCACATTTAGTGCTTGCAGTTTGCGCAATTGAGATCGATAAATACTGTTCAATTCTCGACGTGGAAAATCTTAAATTCTTTAATCAACTCTGTGTATACCACTACACTGTAGTATATTCTGTAACGTTTTCGAATTTCAAACACGTCAACCACAATATTATTCGGCGTCACTAAATACTACTTGGGCACCTCGAACGTACATCTGTACGCAGGTACGAATGTTCTCCATTAAGTTAAGAGATTGCGAAGGTTTTCGTTCTCAAATGTCATTGTGCAGTTTTTAACAAAGACATTTTAAGTAGCATCTCGGATTAATTACATTCAAATTACGCAACGAATTGCTACATTACATACAAATTACATAAAATTTATGGTGCTAAATCAATAAGTTGATATTATATCCGCACAATCCGAAGCCTTAACCCTTCTGAACTACGTATTCCAGTGAGGAATATAAGGCCAATAATTTACTTCTTCACACATAAGGGATAGGAAAATCGTATGTGGCTTTGTTTACGAAAAGTAATCAGAGTCATCAGAAACTATCTCATTTGGGAATGGATTTGAGGAATGTTCAGTTATTAGCTGCATGGTTTCGTTTTGTAACGGCGTATATGCTGCTGTATACACATTTATGCCATTATCATAAATTAAGTGTGAAAAAGTGCAGTCTTCTTATTCAAGATATAGTTTTAAAATGTGTTGGTATGTATTGCTGGTTTGCTTTGGACTTCCGTTCACTTTGTCGAGGATCTCGAGTTTTATGGCTGCCGTCCACCTGACGTATTAGCACAAATGTGAATGCATGACAAAATTAATAATACGGTATTTTAAACAGCTGTTATGATCAGTGGCAATAATAATTGACTGCTAGTGCGAGAAGTTATGAAAACATAAGTATTGACGTATTCGCGCACGACCCCATCCAACTCCATAGGATGGCCTATATGCGTCCTAGCTGAGACATGCATGGTGGTTAGGGCAAATGGCATATCATTCGACTCCCCCGAGTTTTCTGTTAAAATATTTAAGGACATTTTAATCGTAACGGTTACCGTTTAATGTCAGTAACTGTGATTTTGTTTTTTGGTTGTAATTTGTAAACGGATTGGAATATTTTCATTATTTTCGACAGACAGCTTCTTATGAGTGCTAGTGATTAGTGGTTAACGGCGACCCAGCTCCGCCACTTTGCTACATGGTAGCTTGCTGCGTTTATTACTACTAGTCCTAATATATGTAGTAAATAGCTAACAACAGACGTAAATATAATCCACACGGAATGATCAAGAAGTGTTTGCGATTTGATTTGGTGCATTGAACATCACGCACATTTGACGTAATCAAACATGATTTCGGCGTCTTGTAGATTAACTGAGATCTATTCTATTTTCTGATTTCCTTCATTTCGTTTCTTGCAATTATGCTTTATCCCGATTTAGTGTCAAATATTAACTAAATATGAAATTTAAAGAATTTCAAGCTCAATTTAGAACCCCTGGAAGCGATGTTTCGAAGTACAAAACCAAATTATCTGTCTAATTCCGAAACAAATTAATTCCATATTTATTTCCTCTTTCAGACTCTGTGACTTAAATTTAGTACATGTTCAGGCTTTCAAACAATTTTCAACACAAATGTTTCAGGCTTCAATTTTAAAATGACAATTTTAACATTTCTCATTCCATGTCCTATCCTTCCAAATGACCCAAATTAATGCATACTAGAATTCTTGAGATGCTTTTAAACTTTAGCAAATCCCTTACGTCGAATGGCATGTTATCACTTGAACGTCACCAATAGTTATATTTAGCTCCTTGTAATTAGTGTGATCGCAGATGAAAAGTTCCAAATTTGATAGATGTGATGAAGATTGAAGCACAAAGTGAACTTATGGTATCGAGTTTATCAGCATTATTCGGAGCGAACATTGATATAGAATAAACTCCTGAAAATGGTGAAATGGCTAGTCTTGCCAATAAAACATTCCCGAATTTAATTACTTGAAAGAATCTTTAAGGTTTTGCAATGCGCACATTTATCACTGGCAGTTTGTGCAATTTAGATTGATAGTTACATAAATTCTCGACATGAAAATCAAGAATTTCTTTAATCAAATGTGTGCATACTACTGCAAAGCAGTTTATTTTGTAACGTTTTCGAATTTCAAACATGCCATTCATAATATTCTTCCACTTCATCAAACATTACTTTGACACCTAGATGGTAAATTTGTAGTTAGGTACGGTAGTCATCCGGGTACTAAAGTAGCATAACAAATTTATTAGAGTAAGAGTAAGAATGAAACATAAATAAAGTCAATATCAATATGAATAGTAAGCAGGGTGACATAGGATTTCGCTCTCAAATATCATATCGTTGAAAAGTTTTCAAAGAAAACATTTGCGTCATATTAACTAACATCTCGTATTAATTACATACAAATAACGCAATGAATCATCATTGATTTTATGGTGTACAATCATCAAGTTGATATTATATCCACTCGACCAAAAAGCGAAACCATTCTAAACTACTTATTATAGTGCGCCATAAAAGGACAAAAAGTTACTTCTTCAGTGATAGTCAATAGAAAAATCATATGTGGCATTGTTGACAAAACGTCATCACAGTCGTGAGAAACCATCTTATTTGGGTATGAAGTTGGGGAATTGCTTCAGTTATTAGCAAAGCGTTTTATTTACGCAAATAACAGCTCCGTTGCTTCTGATTTCTTGAAAGAAAAAACCATTACCTTACATTGCAAACATGTATCGCATTATTAAAAATTAAACTAAATGGGCAAAAAAGTGTAAGCATTTTATTTAATTCAAGACAATTAGGTACAATATGTTTGTCTGCAGCAATTGCAGTTAAAATAATAAGTCTAAGGAAAGGAAGATATGCGCATTTTGTTAAACTAAATATGCGGATGATTGCCCTATAGAAACGCTGTTGATTTTGAGTTGCGAATAAAAATAACTCATTCTGCAATTACACCCTCAACAATGTTAATTTTGTACCCTTGAACTTTGGTGCTGGTTCCAGATCTACCTAGTGTTTATTTAGTTCACTTACTTGGGAAATGATAATATCGACGTCTTGGCTAACCAATATATGGAATAGCAAATAAAAAAATTTGAGTTTTCTCATCATATATCAATATTAAAAGCTCAGTCAGGAGTGATTCTGAAAATGTACGCCTGATTATTGAACTATGATGAAACGAAGGTTCGTAAGCGGCAGTTAGTCGTTTTTACTAGTTTATTTTCACATTAAGAGAATAATTACAATAAGATAAATTGTAAGAGAGAGAAAGAGCTCGTGATGATCGAGACGGAGAGTAGGATGAGAATGAGCTCCGGTCTTGGGCTCAAGTGACGTGATGGTCTGCCGCCGTGCTGTCTGGGCACGTTGGCTGTGTTGTCAGCTCCGGATTGGCTGACGACTTCTGACGAGAGGCGAGCATGGTGCTCGAAAGATGCGCTTTGCTTTGGGGCAAAGTGAGATCTACCTCATGCCCTCCCTGGGGATTGGGACTTGGGACCAAACCAACGAAGTTGGCGTATCGCTGCGGTTGACGACGGCTGCAGCGGCGAGGTGGAGCATCCCCTGAAGCTGGAGGAGGCTGGGACGTTTCCGACGGTGGCTGAATACGGCGGAGGAAACGGCGATTACGGCGAAGGGTCCTCCCAGACTCGGTGCGGAGGAGGTAGCTCCTACCACGTGCGACGATTTCCAGGACCTCAGCGGTGAGATTCCATTTGTTGGTCCTATGATCCTGGACCAGGACGATGTCTCCGGTGGTGAGACTGGGAAGAGGCTTGGCATTGGCGTTGTAACGCTCCTTGGCATGTTCACGAAGGGATGAAGCACGCTGGTCACACTCCATGGAACGAGATTTCCATTGCCCAAGGAACTGGCCACGGTGGAGCGGAAGTTTGGTACGAGTGGGTGCACCAAAGAGGAGCTGAGCGGGACTACGGCCATCAGCCCGAGGAGTGTTCCGAAGCTCCATTAATCCATCCTGGAAGCCTTCGGAGGTGAGGTCGCCGTTGGTGGTGGACTTCCCCAGGAGGTATTTAATGGATTTGACGGCGGATTCAGCGAGCCCATTGGATTGTGGGTAATGCGGTGAGGATGTTGCGTGGATGATGTGCCAAGACGAGCACCAATTTCGGAATTCCTGGGACGAGAACTGGGGCCCGTTGTCGGAGACGAGCTTCTCGGGGATTCCAAATTCAGTCATCCACTTCTTGAGGTGGCGGATGACCGTGCTGGAGGTGGGAGAGGTGCCACACTGGGCTACTTGGATCCATCCTGAGTATCTGTCGACCATGACCAGATACTCGTAGCCAGCAAAGGAGAAGAGATCGGTGGCAACCTCTTGAAAAGGATAAGTTGGAGGCGGGTCCGAAAGGGATGGTTCCTTTTGTTGGGATGGGAGGTACTCGGCGCACTCCCGGCATGATGTGACGACATTACGGATGTCGTTGGTGAGGTTGGGCCAGAAAACGGACTGCTGGGCTCTGCGAAACGTACGGTCACGACCTTGATGGGAGGCGTGAAGCGTCTTAAGCAGCTCCGGCCGTAGAGCCTTTGGAATGAGGAGACGACATCCGAACAAAATGAGGTCGTCGCTGATGCTGAGCTGGGGAAGGAACTTCCAATACGGGCGGAGGTCCTCTTCTAGATCGTCTTTGGAGGCCACACCGTGATTGATGTGTTCACGGAGGCGACGATACTCACTATCTTGACCAGCTGCTGCACGGATGGAGAGGAGCAAAGGATCCGAAATGATTCGGGTTCCATCGTCAGGGTCGTGCACAGCTGCTGCAATGAATAGAGCGGGATCGGAGTCTGGATTCTCCTCGATGTCTTCTGCGTCTGGATCGGCGACGGGATGGCGGGAGAAGACATCGACAACGGTATGCTTGGCTCCTGGACGCCAAACAGCGGTGACGAGGTAGGACGCCAACTTTTCCTTGAAGCGAAGGAGGCGAGGGTTCTCCACTTCGTCCAAAAGCTTTGAGTTGATGATGGGAACTAGTGGGCGATGATCCACGACTAGTTCGAACGGTGAGCCCAGAAGGAAGAGTTTACACTTCCGGACTGCCCAAACGACTGCCAACATTTCCACTTCAGTGGCGCTGTACCGTGACTCGGCGGGAGTCACGTACCTGGATCCCATCTGAAGGATTCTCCATGTACCATCTGGCTGCTGTTGGTACAATGCGTATCCCAATCCCTTGGACTGGGCGGCGTCCGTTTCAAGGCGAAGAGGTAGATTGGGTTGGAACTGCGCCAAGACTCGGGGGCTGCAAAGTTCCTCGATGACCTGGAAGGCGCGTTGATGAGGCTCCTCCCAAATGAAGGCGGCTTTGGAAGATAAGAGAGACCGGATCGGGGCAGACAGCTCCGTCAGACGATGAGAAAATGCCTCGAACTGCTGCGTTAGCCCATGAAATGAGCGGACATCCGTCTTGTTAGTGGGGACCGGAAAGTTCTTCAGTGCAGAGAACATGTGAGGGGCGGGAGTGTAGCCTTCCGAATTGATGAGGAAGCCACACCATTCCACTTCCGGTTGAGCATAAGTGAACTTCTTTACGTTGAGCGTGATCCCGTGCTCCGGACAGCGGGAAATGATCTGCTTCACACGTTTGAGGTGGGTCTGGTAGTCAGAGTCGAACACGATGATGTCCTCCACTACTTTTTCGACGTTTTGGATTCCAAGAAGGGCTGCGTCTCCCCTGCGATTATGCTCGTCGCCGGCCGAGATCAACCCCATCACGTTGCGGCAAAAGCGGTAGCTGCCCCAAGGAGTGAGGAACGTCGTTAGTTTTTTGCTGGCGTCGTCAAGGGGGACTTGCCAGTATCCGTGACGGGCGTCCAGCGTTGTGAAATAACGCATGCCCGGAGGAATACGCGCGACAGCTTGACGAGGCACCTTGGTCGGGTAGGCTGGCCTGCGCACGTACTTGTTGAGCCCAGTCAGATCAACGGTGATGCGGGGCTCCGAGGATCCTTTCTTCGGGACGACGACCATTGGGTGGCACCAATCGATGGCCTCGCCTACTGGAACAGGTTCCACAACACCTTTCTCCACCATGGAGTCGAGCTGGCTTTTCACTGAATCCCTCCAGTGAAAAGGAACGTTGTAAGCGCGGTATCGCTTAGACGGGATAGCGCCACCGACAAGTTCAATGGTCATGGGAGGTCCAACCATTGGGCGGAGAACACTGTCATCGAAGGCCTTCGCAAACTCCGTGACTATGGAGTTGCGATCCTTGGAGTTGTCGGTGGAGGGTGGAGATGTGCAGGTGACCGGGTCTCCGGGAAAGAACGGGTGAGATGGAAAGAACGCTTAGGGGTTGCACGACGGAGTGAGGCCATCCTTCGGGGAGGAGTCCCAGTGCAATACAGTGATCCTTACTGAGGAGAGGGGCGTTGAGATTCTTACAAACGCCGATTGTAACGGGAACGGAGCGGCCATTGAGTTGGAGGGTTGCACGGAGGGACCCTACGGGGCCAAGCCCAATGCCATTTGCGCCGACACAGGAGACTTTAGCGGGATCTAATGCGTCGCGTGCTTTCTTGTTGAGGAGCATGAACTCCGATTCCGGGAGGAGAGTGGGTTCCGCACCGGTGTCTGGGAGCCAACGAATGGTGTGGGACTTCCCATTGATGACAGTTTCTACAGCCAGTAACTGTTGTACTCCGGCGGCTACAACGGTGTTTGATGACTTGGCTGCATTATCCTTTGATTTAGAGATGGGTTGACCGTCTGCGTTTCCTTTTGCTTGCCGACAGACACGGTCGTAATGTCCGACCCCGCCACAATTTCTGCAGTTCTTGTCCTCGGCTGGACATTCCGAGCGACGGTGGCGCGGCTGCTTCCCGCATCCGGAACAAGGGTGGTCCGGATCCCAGGATTTTTTCCTTTGTGGCTTGTCGGTGGTGGTCGGTTGGATCCACCCGAGCTGGGGTTGTGCTGCTGCTTCTTGTAGGAGGACTTCGCGGCGGCAGCGTTTGCTTCAAGTTGGTTTTTGTTTTGGTTGGTTTTGTTGGTTTGTGTTTGCTTCACGGCGGTGGAGTTTTCCATTGCGATACAAATCGCGAGGACACGGTCGATGGTGAGGACGGAGGAGTACTGCTCGGCGAGTACCTTTCTCTGCATTTCCCGGTCCTGTAATCCGCAAATTAGGCGGTCGCGGATCCTGATTTGCTGCTGGTATTCCGCCAGAGCGAATGCACTGCTACAGGCGGTGCACGTGGTTGTGCATGGCTGGTCGCACGCTGAGCACTTGAACTCAGTTTCATGGGCACACGCGTCGTCCAGCGTTTTCAGGGCTGCATAATAGCGGTCAACTGATTCACCCGGCTGCTGGTCCCGCCGGTGAAACTCTTGCCTGTCGAGAAGGGGGTTCCTGCGCTGCCTGATATAGCGCTCGAGGAAGTCGACAGCGTCCTTGACGGTGGTGGAGGCGGTGATGTTGAGGCGACCCGAACTCCACAGGATTGTCCAATCCTCATTTAGGGCTGACCGAAGGGTGCCTTGTTGGGCGGTCAGTGGATGGAGGCTGAGCTGCTGAGCGTCGGTGTAGTCCTGCCAGCGTTGACGCCAATCCCGAAAGGATGAGATGGTTAGCTGGTCTGGAGACGCCAGTTTAGGAAGCGGGATGCTTCGTAGAACCGGAAGGGTGGTTCCAGGGGTGGTGGATGATGATGACGTTGCTGTTGATGAGGCGGTATCACGAGGGGGTGCACGTACTGCAAGTGACTGCACTATTGTGGTGAGGGTCCGCAGGATCTCATCGTGTGTTGCGGGTGAGGCGTCATCGGAGTCGTCATCCTGATGTCGCTGTTGTTGTTGACTGGAGAAGGCTGGATCCTTTTTGGGGCCCATAATTATTTGGGTTGGATTCGGCAATCAACAAAAACACGGAGAAAAAACACGAAAAAACTACCACTTTTTTCGGTAATTAATTAAGATTAATTATCCAAAAGTCGACTGCGCCATGAACTATGATGAAATGAAGGTTCGTAAGCGGCAGTTAGTCGTTTTTACTAGTTTATTTTCACATTAAGAGAATAATTACAATAAGATAAATTGTAAGAGAGAGAAAGAGCTCGTGATGAGCGAGACGGAGAGTAGGATGAGAATGAGCTCCGGTCTTTGGCTCAAGTGACGTGGTGGTCTGCTGCCGTGCTGTCTGGGAACGTTGGCTGTGTTGTCAACTCCGGATTGGCTGACGACTTCTGACGAGAGGCGAGCATGGTGCTCGAAAGATGCGCTTTGCTTTGGGGCAAAGTGAGATCTACCTCAATTATCAGCTTGAAAAAGCTTTTTCAGATACGAGTCTAGTCCACGGAGTCCATATTTATTCCGGACTGTAAACTTTCAGTCACGAAACTATGCTCAAGTTACTAAACTACATAGGTCATCAAGATAAAAACATTTGCTTCTCGTTCTTATTTAAGTGATGCTTTTATTTAATTATCTCAACTGAAACACACGAAATGACAAATGATATTTATTATTTTGGAAAACCAACCACGTCTCCACACAACATTTGATGGTATACATTAAGTTCTTCAAACTCATTATATATTGATAACTCTAATATAAACCGTTATATTTTTCATAATTGATTTCCTTTTACAGCACAGAAAACTCACGAATTTACCATTTTCTTCAGAGAAGCCCAAGCGCATGGTTGCATCATTTCTATCGCAAATTAGATGAGTGGTGATAATATCTTTATTCCGTCTAGCACATCGCTTCGAGATCCGATGAGAAATTATAAATTCGCCGTTACCATCAATGCTAAAATCACATCCACGCCATCCGTTATTGCCGCTGCACCGACCCGTATTAATTAGATTTCCTTTTGCATTTCCGGTAAACGCACACTTAACGTAAACGTATATATATTCTTTACTGTCATAATGGTTTCCCACAAAAAGTGGCAAGTGGCATGTTACACCATAGACTAGCAAATATTATACAAAATTGCGGAAAGTAAGAACATGGCCGAACTGTTGCTTTACAAATAATAAGAAACCGTGAAAAAAACGAAAGAAATTTGTGTTATAAAAGTAAACTTTAATCGAAAGATATTCAGATTGAATCATTGGCAGCTGAAGTAATTACAAAAACAATACATCATCAATACATCAAAACAAAAATAGACATCAGAACGAATTCAGATTTTACCAGTCGTATTGTATTTGTCTGAGATGGATTCAAAAGTAATAAATTATTGATTGACCTATTGTAAAGAAAGACGATATTTGTTGGCGTCCACCCGAAAATATTAGTCGTTGTCTTGATAATAACGAAACATTGCCAACAACCTCGCCAATTTTCTGATAACAGCATAGTGCGACTTCAACGTCATAATTTTTGTTTATATCAAATTTTACAATTTTGAAGGTATCAGGTTTTATATGTGCCGTAGCTGTCTGCAGTCCTGTTGTCGAAATAACTTGTACCGTATTTTAATATTTTAAATTTGCCTCTGCCTTAACATGCAAGTTGACAAATTATATGACGATCACCACTACACACACACTAAGTCCTACACACGATACAGATACAGATGTTCGACAGATAGTCTATACAGTCAACCGTATTTTGAGGAGGATAGACAATCCAATTTTGGGGAGAAAAGATTGGTTTCAATATAAAATTGGGGGAGGCAGACCAAATTGGCACACCAACAAGTAAGAATTTGGAAATTATGAGAGTCGATTATGTTTCTCAACTTCTTCTTAACAAATAGTGCACTATTTTATTTCACTTGGCCGGTTGTTCGTGTGAAATGACTGCGTATTGTCACTAAAGTTATTTATGCAAGCAATCCATTTGGCAAGTACCAAGAATCTAATAGAGAAATTATAATTGAAGTTGTCGAGAAATTTCCTGATAACATTTTATATGAATCTACAATCAACGTAGACGTATCAACATACGTGCGCTCAATATCACATCTTACTTAACTAAAAGTGATTTAATCTACAATTTGTAGCTGAAATAAGTAATAATTTATAATTGCTTTGGTAATCATTTCCTTTAATTGTGTTTTATTGAATATCAACTGTAGTTTAATTACATATGAAACGTAAAGTATTGCAAGGTTACTTTTCAATGTTAGGAAACAATATTCTGAAGTACACAACCAAGTGGTGCAGTAAATTACTGTGAAGAATAATTCATCATTCAATCATTCTTGGCAAGGTGACTTTACTCTGTTTGATTTCAACTTCTAAACGATATCGAACAAGATGAATTGAAGCGTCAATCGGTACAATGTAATTTAAAATTTCTTCTTTCTTGTTAAGCGTTCCTCAAATTTGTAACCTAGATTCATTCATCGCAGGTATCTTGAGATATTACAACACTATAGTTAATGCCATGCAAAATACGTCCTGTTAGCAGTTGAACGTCACCCGTTGTTATTTCAAGCTCGTTGAAGTTAAGTGGGAAAAAAGGTGACTTATTCCGCGGCGGTTGGCGGGTTGAAACTAAAAGTGAAAACCTACAATGTAAATTACATTGCATTATCATTTGGAGTGAAAGGCGATAAAAACTAAAATAGCTACCCCATTTATTTATACTCGATAGAGTATTGTAAAGTAGAATGAATGAACAAACTAATTATAATTTATTAGATTTTTTGTAGTTGTGTCAGAAAGGATGTACGCCATTGCCTTTATATAGCCCTGCAGCTAACTTACATTTGACATACACAGGTTGACAGGTTTAACTGATACTTGTTTGCGAATGGGACAGTTATCGGATTTTAATTTAGCTTCAGTTCAAATAACAATAAAATTAAATAATATCAACTGGACACTGTTCTCATATTGTACATGCTGATGTTAAAAAGCTATTCTGATTTTTTCGCACGAATAATATTGATTTAAACAACACATATTCCAGAAATACCACAACACGATGCTTTGGACGTGCTTAATTTGCCGTATCTATGTTTGTATGCGATGCTTTTAGAACAATGGTGTACATCGTTTCTGGAAGATCCAGCGAAATAAATGAAATAGGGAAGGAAAATGTGAAAATATTATTTTACATTTCAGCATGGAGAATGTTCCCCTAAGAACCTTTTCAAATTGTTCAGCAGCGCAGCTGTGAAAACTCCCACTCATTAATACACGTAAACCTTACCACTTATCAGCCTTCGCAACTGTAATGATAATCTGTGTCAGTTATGTGTTTGTTAAGATATTGGTGCCCGAATGGCTACATGTTAAGTCAGGTCACTCGTACAATGTTAGGCTTACTGGAAGTTCGAAGTAACGGTAGCGTACAACTATTATATATAAAGTAGTTTTAAAAGAGAAGATGCTACTCGATGTCTTGAGAACAACAAAAAATTGGAAACAACCTCGCCAGTTTAGCGATGGCGGCTTAATGCGATGCCAACGTCATAAATTGTAATTTCTATCACAAATGGTAATTATTAAAACATCAGATTTGATTGTCCGCCTTACATCGTATTTTATGGATTCATATTTGCTATCTCCGTCTTAAAAAATTACTAAATAATGAATTGACAAACAAGGTTTAATTAAATATCTACTAATAGTTCATCGCACAAACTATTTCACTCGTAATATAAACAATTATCATGCTTTTCTAACTATCCTTTCACAAACTCCATTTAATTTGCGATTTATTGTACCACAAAATACATATTGAGTAACATTATGCAACCGTACCACCCCTTATACACGACCCTTTTGGATTTTAGTTTTTTGTGCATATGTTGATAGTACCCCATGGTAGTACAACACATATCAAGTATTAGTCTCCTCTCTCCTCCACGGTGGGCGTGAGGCGGCGCCGAGTAATTTTGCCTCCAAAATGTCAAAAAATTTAAATTTCTCCTAAACAGTTCATCCGATTCCAATAAAATTTTGTGACAATATTTGTTACTAAAATCTACTTTGGGGATGTAATAAAGAGGTCACTAGCTCAATCCGATAGTGACGGAAAAAAACATTTTTCCAATTTTCCAAAAACTTACCGTTTTTGTGACTTTATCAGCGCTAGTGGAACACATGTGTAGATTCAAAACCCATTGCACTTGGTATTAAATTTCATCCTCTTTCTAACGCAGAAGACGGTTTGTCTCCATGTGCTTTCGTTTTTCAGGAATGTCCAAAACAGTTTTTGGCTCCTAAAAAATTCCGACTATTTTTAAATAAAAAAATCAAATCTCCGGTTAGTGTTACCGGATCGAATCGATAAAGCGTGCGTTAGAAAGCCCGGTTTCAGGAGATGAATCCCTATAAATTCGAGGTAACTGCTGGCCATGCTGTATGAGCAGTGCGAGAGAGAATTAAAATGACAAAAATCGAAAAGACTTGTTCCATCAAATTCAAATCGTTGTAATTTCTTAATAAACCCAAAATTTCAAAAACTAAAAAAGTCATATTTAGAGAATTTAATTGGCTTCAAAACGTGCCATTGGACAAACAATTTCACCTTCAACTGTGGTAGCTATTGTCGCTCAAAGTTAGCGCATGCGGAAATTTGGAAGGTATCCAAATACGGTCAAACTCCCGAGATCTTTCAAAAAGTGATATTTTCTTCATGTAAACTGTCTGAAATCTTTACAGCCAGGCTTGAAACCACGTTAATATGAATTACATCCGCTTTGGGATATTAAATTTCACAATGTCATTAGCCATCTAATTGCTTTCGGGAGGGTCACTTACACTGCATCCATCAAACTATGGACATATCAAAGGCTTTTATTCAGGCTCCGAAGACAACCAAAAGGTTTGGTAGGTGTTTTTTCTTAACGTTAAATCAAATTTTGACAGTAAATTTAAATTTTTTGACATTTTGGAGGCAAAATTACTCGGCGCCGCCTCACGCCCACCGTGGAGGAGAGAGGAGGCTAATACTTGGTATGTGTTGTACTACCATGGGGTACTATCAACATATGCACAAAAAACTAAAATCCAAAAGGGTCGTGTATAAGGGGTGGTACGGTTGCATAATGTAACTCATTTGTAAATTTATACCACGTGCGTTGATGCAGACTTCCCTCTTAAGAAATTGTTTGTGGACAGACTAGACCATTTCATAATTTCAGTCGTAGTCGTCAAATTCACACATATAACGCCGCCGCGTCGCAAACACCAATTCAATTAGTCGTTGTTGTGCTTCGGCACGACGCCATCTTGATGATTTACCACACGCTTGAGGCCCTACTCAAATAGGGAATGGGTTATTTGTGCGTGTGCGTTGAACGGTTTGTACTCGTGTCTCAATGTCGCAAGTGCATTCGCCGACATCATGGGAAAGTTACGGAAATTCCGAGTACCTATTTTCCAATGCTGTGTGTATTTGATTGGCTTAGCGGCTTTTGTGGCTCACTGTTGTGGATCAGCTAATTTAGCGAGCTGAGTTGGCGAAAGTGGTAGGGACTAGCTGTGGATTGTTGCTGTTTGCGAATAATGTATTGCATTTCGGGTTAATTATCTACACTGCAATTAAAATATACACCAGTAGTATTGTAGACAAATTAATCTGGATCAAAGCAATGTATTTTAAATTTTATATACGTAATTGTTTAAAGGGGTTTATGTTGCTATCAGAATAATGACACGATACGATGAGTCAACTGCGTCTATTGAATATTCGTATAAACGGCTCATTATTCTATAATAGCATGTTACTCGTAGCCATATATCGTCCAAAATTAAGTAATACTTAAACTTCATCCATATTCATTACAACGACGGATAGAAAAACTACGCCTTTGTGTTTGGAATTGTTTACATTAGGTTCTGTTGGCGCATGCCCGCACACAGATGGGGAATAAAAGTAAATCAAAACCATTCACACGTATCAAGTAAACGATGCACATCGGCACCGATGTTATTCCAACTAAGCTCTGGCCATTTTATTAACTACCGGAAGCATGAAATGCTTATATAGGTAGTTATTGCGATTGTTCTGTTTGTCTGTCTGTGTGTCTGTGTGTCTGTGTGTCTGTGTGTCTGTGTGTCCGTTTGTCTGTAAACACTATAACTTTCCTCCACGTTGACCGATTTGGTTCAAACTTGGCATAGAGGTACCTCAAGTCATTCAAAAATTCGGTATTGATTTTGGGGTTCCAGGCCCCACCCCCGAGGGAATGGCGGGGGGTAAGGTCCCCATGCTTCCTTATGGGCAAAAAAATTTTATTTGCTCATCTGATAGAGAATTTTATGCTGATCATTTTTTGTCACGACATCATGGGACCATTTGACCAACTGCCTGAGTGGTGACTCCATAACCCTCACGGGTCACAAAGTCACGAAAGGGTCAAAATATATTATTACGGAAATTCATCGAAAAATTCAAGAGTAGTGTTTGGGATGGTGAAGTCAAATGTCTCAACTTCACATACAACACGTTTCCGGTAGTTTTTTAATTCGGGTTTACACCCGTCCTAGTTTTTTACAATAACAGCTGTGCAAGTAACGTTCAAAGCAATTGGGAAAATATTTATGGGATGCTTGCAAATTTGTCATCAAAATATTTCACTAATTGTCAAGATGACAAATATGTGATTCTAAGAGGACATTTTTGTAAAGAAACATTGCCATTGATCATCAGTTGTATCGCTTTTCCTTATATTCAATGATAAGCGAACCAAACCAGATGGGTACATACCTGCTTTACCTATTCGACAAGTAGTCAGTCATCTGTGATTATTCCAACAGAATTTGCTTTTCCCATATAGCCCATTGCATCCTGAAATCTACTTTCTACAACATCGCGTCACTCACTAATTTTAAAAATTCTCTTAGCACTTAACTCACATAATTTTCGGATGAAAGCTATTGTATCTGTAACATGTAACAACTGTACTAACGTTTCTAGTAGCGATGAACTATGGGTCCTTGATCATTAAATCGAACCTGTGAGTTAACTTTTTGAAAAATCAAGATCTTTTCGTAATAAAAATTCATTGACACGTTTTTCTCCAAGGGGATGATAATCTCATTAATGATTAAGCAACGTTTAACGTGAAATTTGCTGTATAGTTTGTGGTACGCCGATACGTATTTTCCCCTGTCACCACACCACAGATACATAAATTCGGAACATAGAGATACCTTCAACGCACGAAATTGTTACAACGTGCTAATTACACTCACGAGATTATTTCATTTGAATAAGGAAGTATTCATGATGCTATTGCTTTCCAAACATTATCAGAAATGGTGACCTATATTTATGTTCTTTTCAATAAGAAAGCACGTATAAACGGTTTAATCGGAACTTCTGTTGTGAGACACTTAAAAGTAAGGTTAGCTTTCACAATAACTCTCAGCAACACATTTTTTCAAGGAAGCTTTCACCATTTGTGAAACTCGAATGCGAAAGGAAGAAATGCGTGAGCCAATTACTTCATTTGAGTAGTTAGTGAAACAAACGGTCATGTCATATTCGAAGCATTATATTTCAATTTTCGCATTCTAACTACAAATTTATATTATCTGGACCAGTGTACTTCCACCTGTTTTGGTTAAAAACCTCCAGCGGTGTGTATTCAAAATTAGTGACGTTAAGCACAACATGTAGTTAACGGTTATGAAAACTCAAGGGAACAATATTCCTATCGTACAATTCTATGCAAAAGAAATTCCAATTTCTTAAACTTCTTATTTCTAGATTTTAAATTAAATTTTGGGGCTCGCGGCCCCAAAACTATGGCCGCTGACGCAAAAAAGATTGGTAATCGGCCCCAGAACTGAAACTGCCGGCTCCATAATTGGGGCTTCTGAACGGCCCCTAAATTGGAGCTGGCGGCCCACTCTGTGGCCGTGAGTCTACATTTATCCGGAAATTCAATATCGGCTTCAAAAAATTTTCTCGTTAATTGGCACACGTTTTGGGTCAATTCTATACAAACGAGACCCGAGGATTTCAAATATGATGATCCCAGTCGGATTGGAGCCACGTGGTTTGAAATATTTAAGGATAACTGCAAAAAATAGTGAAAAAACAATGATTTTTGCATAAAAGTTTAATTCCTGCGAATAGGCGGACGAGTCCCACCCAATTCTTTTCAGAATCGAGAATCCGTGGCTTTTCTACCCCAGAATCCGTTGATGTCACGTCGGGATCGATCCGCCATTTTGAAGAAATTATGTTTGAAAATGTCATCTCAAAATCTGGAATGGGGTCGTTCACTATTCACATGCACACGTATACACATATTTTGATGCCAGGTCGACTAAAAACAAAAATTTCGATTCTTCCAGCATCCTGGCATCAAAATATGTGCAAATAATGATGTACTTCAGCTTTCAATTATGTTTTCTGCTTTGAAAACATTATTTTACTCGCAGTGTTAAATGTACAATATGTAATTGGATATATTCCAATTCATAATACCACTTCCACCCACAAATAACTGCATGACTACCTGACCTTGGATTTTGACTCACATTGTCACCTTCGGATATACACGACGTCATCGTTCATCAACGAGATTTATGAAGAACTATCATTTGCTTTAAAGGTACAAAATCAAACTCTACTTTCATAGAAACATGGATTATAAAGCTGGATTTCTATTTAACAATACAATACTTCATGAAAGTACAAAGTCAAATTCGTTTAACCCATCAAAAATATTTAACTTAATGCAAGCCACAATATCATTCCGTACGGTCACAGAAACACGCCGCGCTTCAAATATTTGTTATGGAGTACGTCAACGCCACTAACTGCCCTTATCATGTTTGTGAATTGTAGATTAAGTTAAGGTGTATAACTGGAGTGTTCCATAATCTGATTCATAATCTGATTGCAAAACTTTAGAAATACTGATTTGATTTTCAATTTAGGTTTACTAGTTTCAACTTCCCGAGTTTAGTTTTAGTTTGTTTTACAGCTCCTGTATGACTGATATTCCAGCTCTCAGTTTGAGATGTGAAATCACATTATTTAAACCTTCAACAGTGCTTTTATATTGGTTGTTAGTACTTTTAATCCCGATTTAAATGCTGTAGACATCCGGATATTCAGATGAGCTGCAAATTGTAATACAGAATTAAAGATGAAAATGTTAGTCATTGAAACAGTTGGTGTAACAGCGGTAACTTCAACAATATTATTAATTCTATTAGTAACAATGACAACAATGTTGTTTGGACAATTGGATGTATTAGTAAACGAGTTTTTATGATTGGAGGTTGTTGAGTAAAAGTTTCAAGTTCACGCTCTATGATAGTTACAACAGGTTGTTTAATGGCATAACTAACACCCATTTTTAATGAAATTTTTAAATACATTTAATCGAAGCATATTTAAAATTAGTGCAGTAAAAACATTAATCATTATCTCCCCGAGATGTTGCATAGATCTTAATATCAACAAGTCAGTTTATAGTAATATGATCATTTAAACGTCACCAGTGAAAATATTCGATGGCGGAAAACTAAATACAAGTACAGATGAATATGGGTAACCAAAGAAGTTGGTAGTGTTTGTATTTCCAATATCAATGGTTGTAATCATACGACGTTCGACCCAATCGAATTAATTATAAATAAATTGAAATTTTCCAAAATCAATAAACAGAGATTTGATTCGCACAAAAACTGGAAAACTTGTTTTTGAACTAACCAATTAAAGTGAGCAATAACCGATTAACAAATATATTGTAAATATTTGGACGCCATAAGGTGATTCATTGATGACGGGATTTTTTTTCAAATACATAGGTTGAGCCGGTCTCCATGTAGGAGTTTAACGGCAAACAATTTAAGTAGAAAATAAGTTTGTTTGAACTTCTACAGTTGCTTTATCGTTTTATAGCTTGATGATTAGATAGTGGTTTTCAAAGATTAATGACTATCGGAAGTCTGCTGTGGATCTTTTTATCTATCACAGTAACACAGGGTGAATATTTGCAGGATCTGAGGAAAACCAAATGAAATTATTAATCTAGTAACATTTTAAGTATATCATATCTACTTTTTAAATCGTTTCTTGCATGAATTTTGGAAATATATCACTATTCCAAAAAGTCGATGCAATCATGTTAGGAAAACTTTACAAAGACGTAGGTTGAAAATAAGACTTGCAGGAGAAGAGGAATCAACAGTACAGGCAGAAACTTACCAGTTTATTTGAACTTTTACCAATTACTTTTCACAGCAAAGCAAAACGAATATAGGTAAGCCTTAATGTGGGAATGGTCGACTGATTATTAAATGTAGAAACCCAATTGAAATTATAAATAAAGTGACAATTTATTGAGTCTCATATCAACTGTTTACACGCTTCACCTTAAATCAGCTTCAAATACCAACAAACATGGACGCACCTGATGGAGCAAATTTCGCAAATTCAATCACGATTTTCAAGTACGATGTGGAAAACTACCAACTTTGTATTTCACTTAATTTAGTTTCACTTAGCTTTGTTTGTTTTCTTTGTTCAGTTTTGTAATTTACATCAGAAAAGCGCTAACCAATTTCAATAATGTATCCAATTTAATTTCTATTCAAGTTCACAAATGTTTCCATGGTGCCGCGCTAAACTAAGAGTCCACAGTCACGTTACAACTTTTAGAAGCAACGTTTTGAAGTACAAAACCAAATCATCCTGCTAAACATAAAGTAGAATAGTTATCCATGGCTTAATCGTTTTCCCCTGTGATTGGTTTCAACTTCTAAACTATTTCCAGCAAGATTAATATATGAGTTCTATGGACATAATAGTTTTAAAATTACCTCGTTCTTTTCAGGCCTGTCTCAAATTTGTTACCTAAATTCATTCATCATAGATAATATTTTGAAATTCTATGAAACAGTGGAAAAATATCGACTTGTAGTAATAGAAAGTCACAAAACTGTATTTCAAGCTTTCTGCGGTTAAAGCACAGCTATACGCGGCTCATGCCCGTGTTCGCCAGTTGGAGCTGAAATGAAAAGTTAGTATGGAAGTTTTGCCTATTATTTCTCGGAGCGAATAATGACACAAAAATAAACATAAAAAACTAACCTCATCAAGTTATTATTCAATGTACGCTAATGTAGAAATGAAATTCGCAGCCAGCTTAGTTTTTTAAATCATGTCGCACTACGCGAAGGACCAACTAAATTTGCTAATATAGCTACATATGTAGATTCTTCATCCGCCTTTGCCAGCACGTGGATTTCTTTAAAGCATATCTTCTGGAATGTAGGTAATGTCTGCATGTGACGCTAAGTAAAGGTTTCTTTATTTAATCCAATCCCGCAGTTAAGAATAACGAATTTAAATACTTCAACGAATCAAGAAGGTTTAAGTTTAATCTACGATCAGCACATTTAACACAAAGTGCGTGCAATTGGCATTGATAAAAATACGATAAAAATAACGCTGCACGGGTGCGGAAAAAATGTCGATCCTATGATTCATTGACAGTCATGTGAACAGCGACGGACACTGTTGAGAACTGAATTGAAGTTAAAGTTGACTTCTTTCCACATTTCCACACTCTGTAATTTCAGAGTAACGTGGTTGAGCATTTTTCAGCTGAACATATTTATGTACGGTTGTTTAGTGCTGACCATTACCACAAAAGCAAGTGGATGTTGTAATTAAAGATATTGGTCCCGAACCCAGAAGTCAGGGCTGAATTAAATGAAGTTTAAAAAAGCATTTCCTTATTTGGTCATTCGCATTCATGACTTGCATATTACTACTTAACTCGACGTCATCAAACAGAGTCGCTGACAACTGTGTGTTAAAAAAATAAAAGATAGTGTGAGCAGATGCGTTGGTTATTTAGCCGAATGAGAATTTGAAATTACGAAAATATTGAGGCGTGTAGATAGTAGATACACTACTACCAATTCAAACTCTTACAGTGTGTGTCAAGAACTGGTGCTCAAACTGAAGGGTGTACAATGACTTTACTTCTCCAGGAATACTTAAACTGACAGCATCTGTGTCAACAAGAAGCCATAGTTCAGTTAAATCAACGATGTAAAACCACATCGTATTTTTGAATCCACTTGTATTGAAAAGAAAAGAAATCGGTTGTGCATATTTTCGTAAAGATTATCTCCTTAATTGCAAACTAAGCAATGAATGGTTTTTTCCAGTGCTGCTGTTTTGATAAATTAATTAGAATTCTGAGACACTTGCAGAAAAAAAATGTATAACATTTCCAAGCCTCGTCGCTTCAGTAAGTATCCACCAATCTTATCATTCTCTTTCTGTATCAATCAATTATCACTGTTATTTATTTTCAGATAAAAATTTGTGCTGCTAAAAAATCAATGTCTCAAGTGTCAAGTTTATTGCTTTGGAATACTGCACTATCCGAACAAGTTATGCATTTGGTTGTTTGCTACTGTCATAATGGATTTAGATCTATTAGTCATAACACTTGGTATTTCTCGAAGAATCTTATTGGCATTGTTCGTATTTCATTTTGAACATTCTTGTAAATAATCTGTGCACATATAATCAGCAGCCTTCTACGCTTCTCCAGCATAATATGACATCCGGCATCTTGGAACAACGTATAAGGAAAATCTGTTTTTTGTTAACATTTAGCTCTCATTTATCGCCAAACAAAGCTTTCAATAACAATCCTGAAAAGTGTTGGCGAATATAATTCATGATTATGTGAGTAATGGAGTGTACGATTCATCGATTTCCATCGATGAATTTAACTTTAAACATTGTTTGAATACCGTATACTTGTACCTCGACTTCATTATACGACAGCACGGTGAAAATTCGAGCACTCATGGTAAGTAGAATAGTATCCTGTCTGTAGGTAAAAAGTGAAAACGTGTATTTAAAAAATTAACTGCATTTAATATGACGGTGAAATAAAAAACATTAACCCCGCTATGTAGACGCGAAGTCAATGTACACGATCTTTTTGTTGTGCGGAAAATTTGGTTAACCGCAATGGTAAACGTTCAACAAAGCCATGTACCAAAATGTTGAAGTTTAGCGTCCAATATCGATCTTCGGTATGGTTGGGAAGTTTTGGTCACATCAGGTTATTGGAGAGTTGGACTGAGTGCAGTACTTGATTTGATGAATGGTTGCTTTGATTCTATGGAGGCTGCAAAAATTAATTAATTAATTCTATGCGCAACGCTTAATACCCGTTCAAGTTGAATGATTCAACCTTCACTTCAACTCCAACACAATCCAGCGACGACGACCTGACTAAGAATTTTGGCTCACATTTTTTCATTCGGGTATACACGGCGTCAACGTTCATCAACGATATTTCCTAAGAACATCACGTCCCTTAAAGGTACAAAATCAAATGCAACTTACATGCAAACATAGATTTTAAAGCTTGATTTGTATTTCATATAGGATTAAATATATAATTCCATTAAACATGAATAACGAGCTAGTATAATAGACAGTAATAAAATTAATCATTATTTCCTCGAGACGTTGCATACCCCTTACTTTAGTATCAACAGGTCTGTGTAAGGCATTGTCATTTCAACGTTGCTAGTGGACATATTCAATCCCGGAAGGTAAAATGAAGTTAAAGATGGATTCGGGGCGAAAGAGTAAGTGGGATATTCACATATCCAACTTCACTGAATGCAATCCTGGAACTATTTTCGACTCATTCGGCGCGTTGGGATGACAACGTCGACTTAAAGCAATTGCAATTCTTCAACGAATCAAGTAATTTAATTATCCCTGCACAGGCCAGCTAGTGACCGGACTCTAAATGAAATCTTCATGCTTGGTTGTGAAATGTAAATGAAGAGCTGATACAAATTCCTGTCAAAATATAAAGCCTATAGGCTTATCTATTTATAATATGTATTCCTTTAAAAAGCAACAACAACATTTATTAGCCCTGGGACAGCATTTCACCGATACTTATATGGTAACATTATGTGGATACGTTGATTCATGGCATTGTGCTCAATACACATTGAATCAACTAATTCTATTACAACCCTTTATATGGAGCAACATAACCTTATCTGCACTACCATCAATCGTTCCCTGTCTCAAATTGTTCGACTCTGCTTGAGGCAACACTGCATATTAACTCTTTTCGTCGTGCATTTCAACATGCTTCGTCAAAGCTTATGAACATACAATTAAATATTATCAATGTAGTTGTAAACAAATCCCAGTTTGCTTGAACTACTAATTTTGAAAATCAATGCTAATTTTGCCATAATAAATCAATGGATAGAAATTGAAGGCCGACAGTTAGTCACTAACTTGCACCATGCAATGGTATCGAATAAAGAGAAACTTTATTGGAAAAGGAAAATATGGGACTGGTATGGGGTGCCCTATAACATTAGATTCTCACGGTCACATTTTCAGCAAATGATACAAAAAAATAATGCTGTGTATGATATTTCCAGTTGCAGAGTGCAGGTGAGGTTAGGGGTTGACGACGCAATGTCAGGTTATGACAATAGAAACTAAAATGTTTCGCAGAACGTCTTTCTAGATTGTCAGAACAATATGTAGAGAACACTAATCATTCTGATCTTGAAATTCCAAAAATATTAGCGGCAACTTGCAAACAAAAAATATTTTTGCTATTTGAACGCCGCTAGGTAACATATTGGCTTTGGAAAGGTTACATGTAATGCCAGGTTATTGGGAAATATTTCATTAGGTGAAGTTACAGTTTGAAGTAAATGGTCTTGTTAAAGAATGTAGATTACAAATCCTCAATCATCTTCAAATCTATATTCAGTACATTTTAATTTGAGATTGTTGTAAATGTGCTAATTTGAGGTGGTTTTAATTGGTATCGGCTCAGACTGGTATACATTGTACAGTATTGTAGTATGCGTCAAAATCAATGCGCATCACTGGTGACGATGTAACAACGGTCGGACCGAAACCGAGTTTGAATTACAAGCCGGTATTACACTTTCAGGTGGAGTGAATTTTTGGTAAGTTCTGAAATTGTAAAAGTCAATGACCTTGCCTCACTGATAAACTACCAAATTAAGTGACACTTGGCAATGAGCCATCCCACAGAGAAATTGTTGTTGGGTTGAAAATTGGTTTAATTCATTTTAATACCATGGATTTCAAATAGGCTTAATTAGATAATGTATACTATTGTTTACTAGTTAAACTATAATTACGTAAATGAATGTGTTCCATCCATTGAAATGTCTTCAACGTCTTAAGAAGTAAATCCCAACAGCTGGTGTTTGATACTTCGGTTGTGACACCACCAGAGAAACTGTATGTTCCATGTATTTTTATTTGTCAGTGTATTGGGAAATTACAACAACTACAATTTCTTATTAAATAATATCATCCGAAGGTTCCATTAGTACATATCTCCTTTGTTGCTGAAAGTAAAAATGATCATTTTTAAAGTTTAAGTGCACATCAGTCAACAATAAAATAAAGTAGTTTTAAGGTGATAAGTTCGCTTATTATGGATTTTAAATGGCGGTTTTGTGGATTCCCCACAAAATGCTTTACTTTGACGTCATTAATTTACCAGGCATATACCTGCGAAGATTTATGTAGACTAGGTTCTGCAACAGCCAGGTCATTGATGAAAGTTAGCAGTTGATTATCTTAGGTTCATCATTTTATGTGTTGTAATGATTGTAATGATGAGTTAATGTTTTTATATTTGAAAGTTTTATGTCGACTAGCCGCAACGCCCTTGATTAATAGTCAGCGTTTGACATTTAAAATATAAATAGCCTATTTAAAATAGGTAATTGGAGCAATAAATGTGTATACAAAAACTTGTGACGTAGTATTTCCAGGATCGGAAAGGTGACGTCAACATATTTTCAAAAGTGTGGTCTGAGTTAATGGCAAAATAGAAACAGTTAAGGAACACTTATTGCCAAAGTTTCAGTCATGTAGCTTGGATATTTTGGAAAATATGAACATTTTTGCATTATCAAAATGACAAAAAGTTTGCAAGTTGTGGAGGTCACAGTTGTTGAGATAGAAATCTAAGATTTTGCATAGACCTAGTTAACTTAAATAGAAAATATGCGATTTTCTTATTTTTCTCAAATTGTGTTGCTTAAAAAAGTTTTCATGAAAATTGTCTTAATTTCTGCATTATTATGCAATTTCTACACTCTGACGCCGAACATCTTGTGCACGACCACGAAACTAAATTTTCCGACGTCAACTGTTTTTTTGCACAAAAATTTGGAAAATAAGATCTAAATTCGGTTAAATTTTACTTGGAAGTGTTATTTCTTGCGAAGAAAAATCGTAAACGTTTACATATACAGCAAAACGTGGCAAAATTATGTATTTTTTAAACATTTCTACATCAAAATATAATAGGAATCGAAAAATTCAGTTTCGTGGTCGTGGATTACATTTCGGCGTCAGAGTGTAGAAATTGCGAAAAAATGTAGAAATTAAGGAAATTTTCATGACAACTTTTTTAAACAACACAATTTGAGAAAAATAAGAAAATCGCATATTTTCTATTTACGTTAACTAGGTCTATGCAAAATCTCAGATTTCTATCTGAACAACTGTGACCTCCACAACTTGAAAACTTTTTGTCATTTTTGATAATACAAAAATGTTCATATTTTCCAAAATATCCAAGCTACATAACTGAAACTTTGGCAATAAGTGTTCCTTAACTGTTTCTATTTTGCCATTAACTCACACCAGACTTTTGAAAATATGTTGACGTCACCTTTCCGATCCTGGAAATACTACGTCTTGTATTATTGGTTTTGTGTCATTCTGTGCCATCGTTTAACATGTAAGTAATTTTGTGTTCTGTGTTGACCGACCAATCAAGGGACAGGGCATACATTTTTAATGATCATTCTTAAATACTAGACTGTGAATAGTGTAGTTACAAATGATTCTACTGGGGTTCAAATATTCGAGGTGGATGTATTTACACTTTTTAGCCTTCCCGGATTGTATTTCCATATTTAAATTGAGGCATAGTAAACGATGTTTGAACACATTGTTTTAAAATTTCATCAAATATTGAAAGCAGCCGTACACGCTTTGTAAGGGGAACCTATTGTTACTTCTAGTAGAACTTAAGTTAAGTCTTCAACGTCACAAACGATCATTTCATGCTATTCGAATATAAAATCACCTGCAGTTGGGTAGTGGTACTAACGGGATGGATCGAAATACTAAAGCTAGTCGACAAATCTGATATCTGGATTTTCTCGTACCAGTCAACGAAACGGACTGCTTGTAGTTGATTTATAAAAGTTACAAAACTGTTGTTTCTACAACAATGAAACGCAATGTGTAATTTTGTTTTGGTCATATAATATTTCACTAAATAGGCAGCTTGCAAATAAGATTCTGTTTTCACAACAAGTCTATGCCAACCTGATTTTCTCATGAAATGCTTTCAAAATAGTTTCTACGAAAAGACATTGAATTTGTTGACTTAGATACCGTCGCAATAACCTGACTTCTCGATCTACATTCCACTAGAAGTCGAAACCCACCCATCTGTAAAGTGGACTTCAACCGGGCTTGACCATTTCTCGTGGACAACCGTCAGTGTTTCTCAATTGACTTGAGTCAAAAATTAAGTTGTCAATTGTAGTGTCAAAATATATTTGTGGAACTTCAAACATGCATAATATGGTCATTCCACCTCCTCCCATGAAACAAAGGTACAATGGTTTGGGAATAGTCGATCGTAGCCGGCCTTTTGCGCTTATTGGGCTTTGCGCTTATGGGTATTTTGCGCTTATTACTGTTTGCGCTACTTAACATTTGCGCACATTACAGCAACTCCATAAATCAACATACATTAAGATGTAACGAGTATTTTAAAAACAAAAACTACTACCGTAGTCGCGTTCGTTGAGCAAAATAAGGTAGGGCTTGTTCAGATGATTTTTTCGAAATTTTGATTTTACGGGGTACATTGAGAAAAACTGATTTTTTCAGTGGGCACAGTTTTTCTTCCACGTTTTGCGGCGGAATTGGCTGAAAATTGGCACGGACATTCCCAATAACGTTCTTCATGACGTTCAGAAATGAAAATGGAGATTTTTTGAATACCAATGGTGTTGAGGAGGTCAAAAGGTCAAAAATTTGAAATTTCATAAAAATGTATTTTCAAGTGATTCACCCATAGATTGACGTACAGAACTATTTACATTGCTCATTTTCATCAAATAGCACTTCAAAATACATTTTTATGAAATTTCAAATTTTTGACCTTTTGACCTCCTCAACACCATTGGTATTCAAAAAATCTCCATTTTCATTCTTGAACGTCATGAAGAACGTTATTGGGAATGCACCGTGGAAGAAAAACTGTGCCCACTGAAAAAATCAGTTTTTCTCAATGTACCCCGTAAAATCAAAATTTCGAAAAAATCATCTGAACAAACCCTACCTTATTTTGCTCAAGGAATACGGCTACGGTAGTAGTTTTTGCTTTTAACATACTCGTTACATCTTAATGTATGTTGGTTTATGGAGTTGCTGATTACTGTTTGCGCTTGTTATTGTTTGCGCTTAATATAATTTGCGTGCGTACAAATACTTGTCTTCATTTTTTATCGCAATACCTTTTTGATACAGCATAAAATTTGAATGTAAAATAGACGTGTGTATAACTCGCGCAAAAGGCCGCGAAGCATAAAAAATACATGAACACCATTAACAGGCTTGCACATGCAATAAGAATTAATGTTGAATAAGACATGACGCACTGCGCAATTTGTATTTATAAAATGCGCCACAGTTTTGCTTGTGCATTCCGCGTTTACTTACGCCATTAGTTATGTGTATACCGCCAGCTCTTGACTGACCGTACCTGAAACTTTTAGAAAATTTTCTGTCTTCATTTGTGGAGTATTACATTTATAATCCAAACTGCCACCAGCATGACAGGATTAATACAGTTTCCATTCATTTCAAAGTGCGAAATATGAAACAAGATGCGACTGATTTGTGAGCAGAGTCTGTGAGCGAATGTAAACAAAACGAGAGAAGAAATTAATGCTATTACATATATAAACAATTGACGTAACTTGGATACCATAAAACTTTCAACGTCGGTACTACAAAAATTTGGACGCTTCAGTGTGTTTTATTAGTAATCCGATTTCGTATCCTATTCGGCGAGGTATAGATAATATAATTGATGGTAGAATGCATCCTTATACATAAGCCATGCATGTAATTCCAATTCCAATCAGCAAACTTGACTTTAAATGTATTCAACGACGCTCAAAAGTTATTTATTGGCGAAACGACAGCTGAAGGTAGCTTCAGTGTATAGCTCATTAGATGGAAAAGAACCGAATGAAGTTAGCCTGGAAACACCTTCTCTAAATATTATTTTCATCTGCTGAATTATACACGGAATGGGGTCCGTGTTAACCACTTGTTGATAAGATATATAAATATAAAATACGTTTTTTTAGCAATTACTCCACATCGGAGGGAGCTATCAATATTTTTCATATAATAATCAGCCAAGTTATGTCGACGCGTAGTCGTCATCAAATATCTTACTGTAAGTAGCTTAATTGTCTGTGGAAAAATATTGTTGATTGAAATGGTGAACGTTCAACAATATTATTTATCAAAATACAGTTTGCTTAGATTCAGCATCCAATATGGCTCATTGGTGTGGGTGGTGGAGAGTTTTAGTCGAAGCAGCTTCTTTGATTGTTGCACTTCAGGGCACTATTTCTCTCAATTAAAATTGTTTTGATACTATGAATATTAAGTGCAAATAATTTTGTAAATTGCTGCTTCTAAAACAATATTTTACTCGCAGTAGGGTAATACATATACGCAAACCCTTAATACCAATTCTACCTTCATTTTAAATCTAACACCATCTATCCACACAGAGAAACCTGACATGGTAACATGACTCGCCTTATCATCTTCGGACGAAGACGACGTCAATGTGCATCGACAAGATTTATGAAGAATTATTATTTACTCTAAAGGTACAAAATCAAATACAACATCCATCTGCAGGTATTTACCAAACCGGAACACTCCATCACGGACTCATCGAATCAATTAATACTAACATTTAATAAACATTCATGGAAAAGGTGTTCAGTTCCAGAAAATTCTGTCGAGTTGGCAAATAGTAACACATTAGCAAACTTTTATTTAAATTTATTCCGTGCAGCTTAAAATTTATATTTTTGGTGAAAGGACATCTTAATTGAGTTTCACCGTACATCTAATTAGCAGGAACCAAGCCAAATGAGGCGCGCCTCGAGTGACCTTCGGTAAATAGTATTTTCATCTGTTGACTTATAAGCGGAATGGCGTCCGTGTTAACCACTTCCTGATAGGAAACAAAAAAATAAAAATCTAAAATACATTTTTCTGCAGTTGCTCCACATTGAACTGAGGTACTAATATTTACAGATATTTGACTTTTTTCAGAATACCCAGCCTACATTTAGAAAACGATCTTTTCATTATCAGTACGTATGAACAAATTTTGTCGGATAGTTAAGTCAATTTAACCAATTTTTTACAAAAAATTATTGTAAAGATAGGTTTATATATTGGGAAATCCTAAAGAAAGAATCTCGCTTTATGTTTCTGTTCCTCTGGTTATTATATTTCCAATTCCATGCCATTTGTTAAAATTGGATCAGCTTCTGGAAGGCTTATCAAATTAATAAATTATTGTTTGTAGATTAAAGTGAAAACAGTATGTTTTTTAAATTGCAGCTGGGTTTAAAATGACAGTGAAATAAAATATATTCACACTGCCACGTAGACGAGTGCAATATCCTTTTGTTCTTTGGAAGCAACATGGGTTGATTGAAATGATAAATGTTTATCAAAGGCATGTCCAAAACGTATGCTTCAGTTGGACATCCAATTTGGCTCATCAGTGTGGCCGGAAAGTTTTCATTGAAGCAGGTCATCCATGGTGTATTGTATTGAGAAAGAATTATTTTGATAGTAAGGAGGCTTTAAGTTAGTTAATTAAGGAATTATGGAGGCAATTAATTAATATGGTACACTCAATGGATGACACTAGCAATTTTATAATTTCAGTAACAAGATATTCGTCGATAATGCCATGAGCATGAAGAATTTCTAGCAACAATCACGCACGTTTAGTAATTCTGGCATAATGCGATGTCAACACCACTAGTTGTTTTTTTCTTGGTATCAAAATAATTTACATAGCAGGTAAACTTCTCCTTCGCCTCGTAAATTAAACCATGTAATTGTTTATGATGATTCAAAATTGTCGTCTCGATGTAACATTGAACTACATGTAAACTGAAAAATATGGGATTATATCCGGGACAAACTCCAGGCAAAAATTATTTCTATTACATGAAATCTATTACACATTTCAAATTCTCCTTCTAATTGTAAGACCGGAATTTTATGCTACACTTATACAGGAATAGCTTAGAACCTGGTTGTAAATTGAGTCGACTTACGAGAACCCACAAATCAAACCTTAAGAAATGTTTGCGGCGTTTTATTTTCAATTTATAATTTAAAAGCTAAGAACTATCTTGCAAATTTACTACACTCTGCATGATCCATCACGAAAGCGATGAAGTGAGGGCAATTTAATTTGGCCAATTCGACGTTGCAGTCGTCAATGCGACACAATTATCCTGAATGAATGTCAAATGAGACACAAATTTATCTCTGGTTATCAGAAACCTTTCTTTTCGTTTCTGGCGGATTCACAAATTATTTTTACCGCACAGGTGAGGTGAATAACGGCGGGAACGTGAGCGATAGGAACGTCTGTCTTTAAAGTATGGATAAACAAAGACTGAATCTTTAAAGGCTAAAGACAATATGTTAGGTTTTGACGATCGAAATAAAACTGTTCTTCAAGATTTTCAAAAGAGCACATGGCGGGCAATAATCATTCTTATCTTGAAATTCCATAAGTTTGTACTGCAAGACATTAGTATATACATCTGTAACATTTCGGCGCCAACAATAAACATACAAGTTCCGTGAAAAGTTATAGGCAATGTAGATTGTTGAGGACCCGACTGTTATTTTGGAAGACTAAAGTAGAAGTTTGTTCTGCATTTTTATACGTATAGGATGTTAATACAAATCAACACTAAATTCATTTCGAATAGAGATTATTAGGATAGCAGTGCTGACTAACAAGGGAACGTTGTGAGGTGTAGAGAGCGTAGCGCAAAACGAGAATATGGTCCTGAATCAGGTTTTCACGCTGATTCTATTGGTATATTTACTTTTTTGCACAAATGAAATTTGTAGATTTTACGGGCATTTTATCTTTTCACCTCAATCAGGGGAGAGTGTAGGATGAACATGCGGTTAATTATACCTACTACGCAAAAATATGCTATCAAAATGCACGTATTACATTATGCATTTTTGCTGACAAGATGATTAGCATATCGCTGATACGTACAAATCAACGGAAAATCCACTAGCATCAATTTTGCACGGTTACTAAAACCAGCGTGGACGTGACGAATACGGTACTAAAGACTGAAATGACAATTCTATAAATTAAAATTCATATAGTAAAATACCACGCCACTAGTAAAAGGGAACATCAATGTAATAGTTTCTAAGCATACAGTTACATGAAGAAGTTCATTCAAACCGGCAAGTTTCATTTCAGCAAATACTTGCTCCATCACTACCTAACAGCGACACATTAAATATCTTCCTCTCAGCAAAAATGCATATGTGTCAGGATATTTTGATAGAATATTTTTAGGAATGGAGAACATCGTAGTACTTTCAGTTAACCCCATGTTCATCTTAGAGACTACTCTCTTTGAGGTGAAAAGATAAAATGCCCGTAAAATCTACAAATTTCACTTGTGCAAAAACGCAAATATACCATTAGAATCAGCGTGAAAAGTTGATTCAGGGGCACATTGTCGGTTCTCTCTGCGCTCTCTACACCTAACAACCTTCCTTGTAAGTCCTGAATTTAAAAAAAATATTGGATAAAGTTAACATTAGAAAGAAATCATACTTTTCTCAGTCGTATTTTTTCGGTTGAGACGAGTCGAATATGACGGATTAATGAATTCACAATTTATTATTCACAACTATTATGTCATAAAAATAAGAAATTATTTAAAACAAGGCCATGCTATTTCGAGAATGAAGAATAATTCGATTCAGCAATGATGAAATTTTTCAATGGAGGGTTAATGCGGTTTTAACGCCACAAATTATAATTTTTGTGTTGTACGAGTATTGCGTACATAGCAGGTATGCTTTTGTCAAACGTTTCCTTCTTCCACTCGCGTTCATACAATAATCATATGTGCATACGATCTGTGAAACAAATGAAACCACAACAATCCAATTATTTTTACATGCAACCGATTGATTCAATGGGTAATATAGTTAGCTAACCTGGTGAATCAAAACAGAAAAAGATGAATCCACTTATCAAGGGAGTGTATGAATAGATAAAATGGATTTTTACACATCAGGCCACGCAATTTATTTTTACCTCGTACATATAACAATTGGAGCGGTTGCCAATTCTTTGAGCAAACCATTCATCCGATATGTTAACTATAATGTTAATGCGGCTTTTGCTTTATGACGGAACTCATTTTTCAATGTTGTACTTCACTTTGCATGTGATTTGCAATGATTGAATTAGTTGCGTTCTTTAAATTAAGTCCATTGGGACATTAATCGTTACGGTCTTGAAAATCTATAAACTTAAGCTGCAGTCAGTCAACATGCATACATACGGAAACATTTCAACGACACAATTGAACACCGTAGTGCTGGGAAGTTACAAGTTGAAGAAGGTCCAATGCGGCTGTCTGTGGTGCAAATAAAAAATAAATTTTGAATTTATAAAGGCGTGGTAAAACATGTTAAATCATAAAACTGTAACCTACATATACTCATCCATCGTAGGTCAATAACATGAAGAGACTCTATAAGACTTTAGTGAATGCCATGCACAGTACGTAATGTCAGCACCTGAACGTCACCACTCTTTATTTCAAGCTTGTTGCAGTAAATGTGATATTAGGTTAGCATCAATCGTATGGCCCAAACAGTTTGCAGTTAAAAATGGAAAGATAGAATGGAACTTACATTGCAGTACTACTCGGAGCGAAATGTTATACAAAATAGAACAGAAAATAACACGATGAAGTTCTTTGGAAATTAGTTGTTATATGAAATACACAGGCAGTTAAATTATATTAAATCCATGCATCACAATGTGGGCACAGACCGTCATTTGTAAATATTTAAGACGTTGATTTTCTATCCACTGTTCCCTACTCGTGGGTTTCTTCAAGCCACATCTTCAGGAATGAAGGAAATGATTGCATTCAACGTATTTTTTTCAATTTTGACAAATCTTGCAAATATAAAAATACCTAAATAGAAATGCGATACCAATTCGTATATTTTTAAAAAAATATCTGCAATATTATTTGCTCAACCATTAGCATTAAATAATATTTAGTAGCAGAAGGTAAATGACATTTGCATGAAATCCATAACTACGAACTTACATAAGCTTACATTACATAAAAAGAATCAACAAGGTGATGCAAGTCACAGGCACGATTAAAGCGTGTACTATTGAGATTAATATTGAGTTAAATTCGTGACATATAAGTGAAAAATTCATTTAACAAAATGTGAACACAATTACCACTGCACAAAGGCTTATTTTGGTAGCATTTAAGAATTTCAGGCACGGCAATCGCAGCATCGTTCCACGTCATCAAGAATTAATTTGACACTGGGAACCTGACTAATTATCTAAATTCGACATCCGCCACACTCGTAAGTGCAAACCTAAATACCCACTGAGCAATCGAATTGATAAAAGTTTTATTCACCAATTCCAAATGTTTCCAAATGCATTTTCGTCAATGTTGCGTAACATCTGGTTTTAGTTACCTGCAAATATGTCAATAGCACTAGGACATCAAGTACTGCTGTTATTTGTTCCCAATTACGGCTGAGAGTTTGCGCATTATTGATTTGTTCCAAACTTTGAGCTCTATGAAGTGGCGTTGTAGAGCGACACAAGTTATGTTCATTTTCAATGATTATACTTAAATATTAGGCTATGAATCATACAGTTACAAAAGCTTCATAAATATAAGGTAGATGTATGTACGATTTCAAATGTTCCCGGTTTTTATATCAACATTTAAATATTGAGGCATAAATGATTGATTTACATCTTGTTTTCAAAATTCGTCAAATAATTACAACATCCGTACAAGCTTTGCAATCGTAACATCATGTAGCTTTAACGTCACATTTGATTATTTTGTGCCATTTGAGTACAAAATGTACTGCAGGTGGACAGTGTCTGGCGTTTGGTTGAAGTATTGAAACGATTTGGTAAATCTGATGCGAATTTTGTTGTCCCAGTGGTGGACCCAAGCTATCAGTATAATACAAAGACGTTGCTTGCAATTGTTTTGTAAAAATGCCAAAGCAATTGTCTATACAATCTACAACATTGAACCGTAACGATCTATTCATCTTTAGTTTTGGTCATGCAATATTTCATTACATTAGAATCTGGCAAATATGAGATTGTTTTCACGACAAGTTCAGGGCAAGTTTGCCATGACTTTACTCATTTTCACATGAACTGCTTTTCAAAATATATTCTACGAAAAGGCATTCAATTTGTTAGCTAAAACACGATCACCTTGAACTCCCGTCTTCATTTACTTTGTATAAAAACACACACCCGGACAGGACCGACAAATCTCCAAAGGACGTTACAACTCCGTTCTACCAGTTTTCGCATAAAGTCGTCAATGTTACACAATTGACTCCAATTCATACCAAGGTTGTCAATTGTAGTGTCAGCTTATGCATTTATGAGATTTCAAGCCAAAACAATAGGACCTTTCCACCACCACCGCATGTTGCCATGCTAAAGTTGTTAGCAATAAAATAAAATAAAATAAAGCATGTGACTTGGCAATAAAATGTAATAACGTTGTGATCATTTACTCATCATGAATGTGAGTGCATATAATAGCTTATGGAAATTTTGGTGCATGAATTGAACCCGCTGAATTATGTTCGCATATTTTATTTAAGGCGATCGCCCAATATGGGTTGGTATTCAAGATCCCTGTATCCGCTTGTTGATCATTTCCAAAATTGCCCGAACCCATCGCCAACTTTGACGAGATGTACGCGTACGCATACGTCTTAAGGCAATGTGAGAATATTGTTAATGCCAAGTGGATATTAGAGCAAAGTGAGATTTTGATCAATCGTATTTTTTGGATTGCGATGGAGTCAAAACTGTAATGAATTCATAATTTCAATAACTATGGTTTAAAAACAGAATATTAGTCAAAGACCGTTATAATGTTTTCAGTGTGGCATAAGTGGCATTAATTAAGCAAAGTTTTTAATGGTTACATAATGCGGTATAAACGCCACAAATAATAATTTCCATGTTGTACGAGTTTTGCATAGATAGAAGATAGGTTGCGGACATCGCTTTTTCTGAATAAGTCACACAGTTGTAACGTGTATCGTTGCGCTACCACCACAGAACATGAAATTTAGAGCACGCCATACACCGTCTACTCGCCGCAGTCAGGAGACAGCGTAAAAAAGTTAATGCCGCATTTTTCAATAACTGCCAACGCAGCACAGCGAGGACAGCAGCAACACAAAGGCAAAGCAGCGGAGAAGGCAAGGAGAGGAGCTTAGGAACGAGTCGTTATCGAGTCGTGAGGGGAGTCGAGTCCTGTCTGTGTATCTGGAATGAGATTGTGAAGAACAGCATCTCGCAACAGTGGTATATATTCTCAGTGGTAAAAACTTATTAATTTTTATCGCGATAAATAAAGTCATATTGTTCTTAAAAACGAAATATTTCTCGAAGTGTTAATTGTTCAGCATTAGTTGATTAGTTAAGCTCTGTCATTTATTAATGAGTAGCTGACGAGCGTTGCCGAGATCAAGATTCCTGTGTGGCATTCTCTGTCAAGAATAAACTGAAGAAGGAAAGAATTCATTTCACGCATAATTGATCATAATAAATATTGCGCTGTGTGGATTTGTAGGCTGCTGGAAGGTGAAATAGCCAGGCGTCGAATTCATTAAATAATTCTCATTTTTAATTGTGTCATGAGCATCAAGTAAAGCACAAGGCCAGCAGACTTGACACAGTTCTGAAATAATATTAATACAAATTTATTGTATTACCTTAAAGTACTAGGAATGTTTAAATACAAAACACTGCCGAATTGGTAACCTTATTCAAGACAAGATCTTCCAAACCATTACCCACATGAAATAGAAATATATTATGCTTTTCAAATTAGTTTTCTGCGAGTGGAATTTAATCATTCATCAATGATGAATCATCATTCTATCCAGCATGCCTGTTGTGATAATTTAGATTGACTGTGAAACTTTTGTTTCATTGAATATTTATTACATTTATTACATTGATAAATGATTCCCTGTATCTACAATTGTTTACTTAAATTCTCATATAGCTTCGTTTCAAATTAATTAAATTATAAGTATTAGTTATGTAGTGGAAAGGTAAGTGCTTTTATGATTTCAACGTCGCCAGTGACAATTTATACGCTCGGTTGACTATGAATGGACACAGGTTTGAAAATGGGCGCTGACTAAGGCGAAGTAAATTGTGGTTGGATTTCGTAAATTCTTTACAACTGGAGGAGGTATCATTGGACTATTATATGAACAAAATGTGCAGGAAAACTCACAAAGCGTATTCAAAATATTTCAAATTAATGACATAAAGAAATCAAAAAATTTCGAAATAGTTTGGTTACGATTCAGGTTTTCTGGAAAATTCTTAATTCTTTCTCATTATATCAGTTTGCACGAATGTTGAAGTATAGATTTGACAAAACGTGTTTATTTTTGAGAAAACAGCGCGCTTCATTCCCTCCGATATTGGGAATACGTTTTGTTTTCATCACAATATCACGTTTGAGCAAGAGATTAGACGAGATACCATGCACGTCGATGAATATCGACGTATGTCAGTAGTAGTAGTACACTGCTATTTTAGAATAGTTTCGAACAATTATTCTTAATCCTGGAGCAATTAGCGGAAACGCCACGTGTCCAGGACATCACCCCACAAATTTTTTTTGTATTTACATGAAATGGAAGCATTTTTAAGAGTACACTCTACATAATCTCATCATAGGCGATTGAGTATTTCGGCATTGGGGTCATTAATTATTGTCGTCGACTACTGGACATTTTTTATTGTTTTGTCCAGCGAGAAAGTATTCTCACGGTCAACAACAATACACAGCCGCCGCCACTGCAGCTGCTCATTTTTGCTGCTTGTTTGACAATATTGTGTGTGTCATGTTTCCCACGGTTTTCAAGTACCAGTCCTCCTTCTCCCTTTTCATCCAAGCATTGCTATTGATATACTTATATAAAGTCACCATTACTACCGCCAACCAACCCCAGTAAATCCTTTATACACACACGCACAGCAACGCAAAGGGATCAAAGTAGAAAAGGAGAGAGAGAGAGAGAGTGAAGTACTCCAGCAATAACAGTCTCTGTTATTACTACCACCACCCAACCCCCAAAAATGTGTCCTTCCATATAGATATACAAACACACATCCGCAAGAGAGAGAGAGTGAGAGAGAGACTGAGTACACTTTGTACTTGTGTATGCATATACCACCAAACAGAACAACCGCGAGATTAGGCACCACCCTGTCTTCTCATTCGCTCCGAAGGGACGCTACTGACTATGGTAGTAGATAGGGAAATCAACCACCAAATATCTTTCAATGCTGCTCACTTAAGGGATGAAGGCTGAGAGTGCCTATGTACATACATTATTACTGCTTGTAGGGATTTTCAGTCGTTTTATTCTATCGAACGGGATTTTAAGCGTCACTTTCTCGTCGACTGCGGTCCAGAGTGTGTGTCAAAAATGGGAAACGGAAAAAAGAAAGAGCCGGCAAATAAATGCCCAATTTGTTTAAAGTCATTTCCAATTGGAGAAGAGTTTTTAATTCATATTCATCTTGCACATTACTGTGGTAAATGTAAATACCACCACCTTAATCCCAAACAAGAAAATTCTTGCTTAAGACTGTGGCTAAGGAGAAAAATTCTTTTCCCTTGCCCTTTTAATAACTGTGTCGAAAAATGTACAAACATGTACATGCTGATGTACCACATCAAACAGTGCCACAAAAAGTGCAAACCGTGCAACAGATACCAGTGCCAGTGTTTTATCGGTAAGAACAATTTCTTATTGCTAATATCATTAAATTATTGTGAGATAAAAGTGAAAGAAATGCGTGAATATGAAAATATGTTGTTGTTGCTACATGTATACTAAAACAGTTTTTTTGTGGTTGTTGTAGATACTCCTGAGGAGATCATTCGGATTCCACTAAATAGTAGTGCCAGCCACACAGCACAGGATGCGGAGCCTATGGAAGTGGAGGAGTCTCACCAAGTTGATGGTTAGTTTTTAAATGTGAATTTAAATGAGTAGTAAGGGAGGGGTGCTCAGAGTAGCAAAAGTGGGTTAATTTTTTTCGGTGTAAATTCAATAATTATTATGAGTAGTTGTGGGGAGGGGGTGCTCACGGTTGGAAAAGTGTCAAAGTGGGAAACTAAATAGCGGAGTGACAAGTAGTTGGAAATAACTTGTACTAATGCTGCTCTGTTCATTTTTTTCTTGTATAGGTGCCTCCACACCAGTGCAAGTAGGAGGAGGACCACTGGAACAACCTAACAACCCTGAGGTTAATGATGATCAACAGAATGGTGAGTAGTGATATTCTTTGTGCACATTTTGTGAAAATATTTAAAGCTTAATTAAAAAGTGAACAAGTGAAGTAACGAATTTTGTGAATTTTTTAGTCGGATCACAGCAACAAGGAGTAGAGCAGCAGCAACAACAGCAAGCCACCATCACAGTAGCAGAACAGCAGCAGCAGCAGCAGCAAGCCACCACCACCACAGGAGCAGATCAGCAGCAAGCCACAACCACAGAAGCAGACAAGCAGTGTGAATGGTATACCTAGTCAAGTGGGGGATACCGGAGGAGTGAATGGTAATCGACGTCCCACACAGGATCAGTCATTTCGAGTGTGGAGACCTTGGGCCACCACTCCTCCACATGCTGCAGAGCTGAGACCAGTAGAGGAAGAGAGTAAGTTTCTTACATTCCTATTATTTTTTCAACTTTCATTTTTCGTAGTTTCTTCTCGTCTCAAGGATTATTACTAATTAATTTTATTTTTATTTTTTCGGAACGCAGGGTCTATAGACGGATCCGTGAGATGTACTGTCCCTATTGTGACATTCGATTTCCAACAAGGGAAGCCAGCCAGCGTCATGTTATCAACGCGCATCCCGACCATTTTCAAGAGGGTGGTGGTGGTGGTGGTGGTGAAGAACAAGATCCAGCTGAAGATCCTCTCAACTTGTATCTAGATAGAAGTGCCATCGAAGATGTGTATAGAGTTTATGCAATAAACTTAAATAATGTAGACATCTCTGATTTAAATGCTTTGTTCAGAGCAATTAAAGAACAATTTATGAGGGTTGTCAGGGAAATTCTGAGAAAGTATAGGAATTGTAAAGTACAGTTTAGAATCAAAAATCACTTTTTTAGACAAACCGGTGATTTTATTGATAATGCCTTTGTACCAATGGAAAGTTTCAATTTTGTGGTCGAAAATGAGCACTATGCCACTTTTGCCTTTAATATGGCTCTTTCAAATTTCAATGTACGCATTGAAGATTTTCTTGAGAATGGATCAAATTGGAGATTTCTCAGATTAACTGAGTTTTCAATTCTTTTCTCCGAATACCGTGCGTTTACTGGAAGTGGTCACATCCCACTACCTGCACCACTAGCTCACAAACGAGCGTGTATTATAAATGTACCAGGGGATGATGAGTTTTGCTTTCTCCGATGTATGATAGCTGCACTTCATAAAGATGAAGCAAACTACACCAAGAAACGAACAACTACAAAGAAAGTAATAGCAACCAAAAGGGGATCACAACAGCGACAAGAACAAAATCGGAATTTTGCTACAAACAGGATGAAGAAACTAACCAACCAAGCCTTTTACAACAAACGCATGTCAATTATTGAGGATGAGCTGAACTTTGATGGAATACGATATCAAACAATCTGCAAAATTCGAAAGGCAGAACCCTAACATTGGACTCAACATTTATCTATATGATGAGTCACCAGAAAGTTTGAATCCCGTTCCTGACCCTACGGCTCCACTGAAAACTAAGAAATCGACTCAATTCACAAAACAGCTTAAAAACTACTACCAGTTGAAAAAACACATTGTCCCTCTCAAGATTTGCAAAGCAGAAAGGAAGCAAATTATCGACATTCTACTAATTCAGAATGGGGACGAGGGCCACTATGTACTCGTTGAAGACATGCTCAAGTTAATGAAGTATCCCAGTAAAGTACAACGAGTTCTCTGCAGGTATTGCCTTCAAACTTTTAACAAGTTGGCAGATACTCATCATCAATTCTGCGCAGCCCTTGGAAGAATGAAGGTGGATTTTCCAGAGGATCCAATTGTAAAATGGAGAGACACAAGAAAGACCATACCCTTGCTTTACCTGGGAGCAATGGATTTTGAGTCACGTCTAATTCCAATCAACGTTACAAAAGGCAATTTGAGAAAAACCAAACTCCATAAGGCCTCAGCTTATGCATGGGCTATCAGAGACAAGGATGGAAACATTAAAAACAAAAACAGTTTTGTGGCGGCGGATAACCAAGAGATGGTTGCTGAAAAAATGCTGAATGAATTGCTGAAGGAGGCTGACGAGATTGCTGCTCAAGTGAAACAATGGAACGTAGAAGGAAACAAGCGTGCATATGAAGCAAACAAGAACATACCATGGCCCCCGAGTTATCAAACTTGTGGATTCTGTAAAAAGTCAATTTTTGCTAATGGAAACAAGCGCTTCATACGTCATCATGACCACTTCCCACCATTTAAATTCCAATTTTACGCACATCCTGGATGCAATTCTCCGGCCGTGACATCTGAAAGGTTGGTCGTACTGGCACACAACCTCAGAGGATATGATTCCCACTTTCTCATTAAAGCCTGTGCAAAGAAAAGTCTTGAAAAATATCAAGTGGAAGTTATCGGAACCTCAAGTGAAAAGTTCTTTGCCATCTTCGTTGGAGAAAACCTGGTCTTTATCGACAGTTTAAACTTCTTCTCCGCATCCTTGGATTCTGTGGTCAAAACAATGGACCCGAAAACGGATTTTAAACTTTCTCGGATGCACTTCAATGAGAGATTCAAAGGCAAGCCCAATTGCGAAGAAAGAGTGGAGCTGATGCTAAAGAAAGGCTCCTATCCATACGAATACTTCCAAGACACAAAGACGTATAAGGAGACGCAACTTCCTCCTCCCGAAGCCTTCTTTGACACCTTGAACAACAAACCAGTTGATCCAACTAGTTATGAGCATGCCAAGAAAGTTTGGGAAGTCTGTGAAGTTCCAGATCTTGCAGAGTATACCAGACTTTACAACGAATCCGACGTGTTTCTTCTACTGGACTGCTTTCAAAAATTACGAAATGTCTTCACTGGGAACTTTGGTCTAGATCCGGGTCACTATTTCTCTCTGCCTCATCTCAGCTGGGACTGTGCCCTAAGATATACCAAGGCAGAATTTGAACTGATTAAAGACGAAACCATGGTCCCATGGCTACAAAGCGCTATGAGAGGTGGGGTTGCTTCCGGATTGGAATATCGTGCCGCCAAGGCAAACAATCCCTTCCTACCCAACTATGATCCATCGAAACCAAACAGTTACATCATGGTTCACGACGTGAACAATTTGTACGGAAAAAGTCTCTGCTCGCATCTTCCTACTGGAGGATTTCAATGGATCCAGAAAGAAGAGTTGGAAAAACTTCGAAAAGATCCAAAAAAATGTATTGACAAAATTGGAGATGAGGCATTCGAGGGCTGTTTCTTGGAAGTTGACATGGAATTTCCCAAGGAAATCCACGACGAGCTGAAAGGATTGACTCCAGCTCCTTACAAACGAGCCACTGAGTTTTGTGAATATTCGGAGGATATGCAGAACTTGGCAAGAGAACTTGGAGTAGCGGACAATGCCATGAAAACGCCAAGACTTCTAGCAGATTTGTACCCACGCTACAACTATGTGGTACACTACAGAGTACTGAAATTCTATGCTTCCTTGGGAATTAAGATAACCAAAGTTCATCGCGGAGTCACATTTTACCAAGAACCTATTCTGGAGAAGTATATCCGAAAGCTGGCATTAATGCGACAGAAATCAACCAGCGACTTTGAAAAGAATATGTGGAAACTAGCAGCCAATTCAGTCTATGGGAAATCCATCGAGCAAGTTCGGAATCGTTGCAGATTTGTAATTGTCAAGGATCGGAAAAGAGCACTCAAATACAACAGAAAAGCATCCGTTTCCCAAGTTATTCTACTTGAACCAGATGAGGAGGGAGAAGACTTGGCAATTATTCGTCTCAAGAAGTTACAAGTTGTTCTCGACAAGCCGAACTATGTTGGGATTGCTGTACTTGATGAGTCAAAGAGAATTTTGTACGACTGGTTCTACAACTATGCAAAGAAGAAATGGGGAGACAAAATCCACACTCTTGCAACGGATACTGACTCAGTCATTAGTCTAATTGAGACCGAAAACGTCTATGAGGATATGTTTGAGGATAAGGAGAAGTTTGACATGAGCGATTACGATGAGGCGCATGAGACATGGAAGAAATATTACTGCAAAGATAACATGAAAGTGCCAGGTGTAATGAAGGATGAGCTGTGCAACAAGACTGCTTCATCATTCATTTTCCTCCGCCCTAAAATGTACATGTACGAGAGAGTCAAGTAAGATGGAAAAAATCCAGATGGAACAAAAAGATATGTAACGGGAGAGGTCAAGAAAGCCAAAGGACTGAATCGCCAATGTGTCAAAGATAAAATACAGAAAGATGATTACACGGACGCACTATGGAATTCCGTTCAAAAAAGAGTTGAGTGCAGTTCAATTCAGAGCAAGCTACATGAACTGTACAGCGTAATCTTGAATAAGAAGGGACTGTCTTCGTTCGAGCAAAAGCGATTTGTCCTACCGGACAATATTTCTACTCTTCCATTTGGGCATTACTTGGTCTTTGCTGACGAGAACCTACCCAGTCATTTAAAACCAAAGCGTCCGCGACTGGATATTCAAGATGCTGATGACGTTGATGTGGAAGTTGAGCAAGTTACAACTGGAAATGTGTCTTCCGACGAAATTGTTATGAGTGAAGATGAACAAGTTACTGATGACGCTGATACGATGGAAGTTGATGATTTTGATGGAGAATATTCTGACGGTGAAGAAGATTATGTCGTTGATGATGTTCGTAACTGTTACGGTGTACAAGAAGTCACATTTTGATTTTGTAAAAAAATGAAATTACTAAAAATTCACTTAACTTAAAACTTAAAAATATATTGTTGTTCTAGTCGAAGAAAAGTTCTAGTCTTTGAGACTTAAATAATTTATAAATGTTTCAAATAGTTTTCCCAGATTTTTATAAAAAATTTTCAAAGTAATATCATAAGAAATATATAAAAAATTGTCAAAACCAAATACAAAATATTCAAAATAATAAAATCTGTAATTTTGTAAATATTTAAATATGATGTCTCCAAGAAACGTCAATTCATTTACTTCTTTCCAGGTTCCATGGACGTCTTTTACTTTTACAGGTTTTCCGGATCATTTACTTTTACAGATTTTCAGGTTCCATGGACTTTACAAAATTTGGGTATTCACTACGAGAAACTGAAAGGGGTTTGGTGGTTTAGTGGTGTAGCTCTCCGATTGGCATGAGGTGGAATGTGAGTATTGTGAGGGAATGTTAAGCATTCCCACTTATGTGGTCCATAAAAAGCATCGTCTTCGATCCCCAGCCATCATTCGTACTTTTGCATCTCACAAGTCAAGATGGATTTTAATTGGCAGCTCGAGGCACCCGCGCGTATCATGATTTCAGGAGCGAGTGGATGTGGCAAGACCCAGTTGACCAAGAATATTCTGCAAAGGGCTGACGAAATCTTTGACAAACCTGTTCATCGCGTCTTGTGGTGTTACACCGAATTTCAGGGACCACTTCTCAAGGAATTGAAAGCTTCAGTACCAAACATTGAATTTGTAAAGGGACTAATGACTTTGAGACGGATGACTTTGAGAACCCAGAGCCAGAGAAACATATGATTTTGGTGTTGGATGATCATATTCACGAATGCAAGAACAAGAATCTTCAAACTTTGTTTGTTCGTGGGTCACATCATCAGAATTGTAGCGTAAGTTTCCTAGGAAAGGATCAGTGGTCTAGCGGTAATGATACGTGCCTTGGGAGTACGGGATCGTCGGTTCGAATCCGGCCTGATCCAATACTAATATTTTTGTTGTTTCGCAGGTAATATATTTGACACAGTCATGCTTTGAAAAAGGACAACGAACCATTTCCCTACAATGCAAGTACATTTGTTTGATGCGAGACCCAAGAGAAAATTCAAACTACCAATATCTTGGAAGGCAGATGAATGGAGGCAAAAACTGCCCAGCCTTGGAGATCGCAAGCAAGGATATTCAAGATGAACCTTATGCCTACTTGATTTTGGATTATGGACAAAAACAAAATTCGTTGCAGCGAATAAGAGATTCATTTTTTCCAGACAACATGACAGTTTATGTTAAAAACAAGTAATTTTTTTTATTCCAATTTTCTAAAACTATTTTACAAATTCTTCAACTTTTTTTTAAAAACTATTTACAACATTCTTTCTTCTTGAAACTATCTACACCAATGATAACAATAATATAAAATGTGGAAAAGTAGAGCAAAGGAGACATCTGGGTGGACGTAGATGGTGTTTCCATCCTGTTGGATGCAAAGACATCGTCGTCCATTTCTTTCGACCCAAGTCACCCTGGTCCTCCGTCTTGTCCGTCTCCTTCGTCTCCGTCTATGTACTGAAATTGAGAAGCAAACTTTAGAAATCTTGTAAACCATTTCTTTTCTCCATCTCTCACTCACTCATCCAGTCTGTCACAAGTATGTGAAAAAACTTACCAGAAACTCTATCCCCATGTTGTTGAGTTGAGGAGTTGGCTGATGAGTCGGTTGACCGCCCCATTTTCTATTCGCTCAACAATGTTATTTACATTCTCCAGGGAGTGGTTCCTATTGCTAGTGTCAATGGTGACACAAGTCATAAAGATGAGTAAGAAGAAAAGCCAAACTTGAGAAAGAATTTTCCACACTGAAAGGGCCAAGCCCGCTCGTGAAGTGATGCTTCCAATCTCGATATCCATGGTTGACTGACGAAGGTTGACTTGGTCTTGTTCCTTTTATAACCCCTCATCGCCCATGGACACATCTTTTTGGCTGTCCAAGTGCATCAATCCATTTCTTAACAATTTTTGAGTGTAAGACTTGAGGGATACTGATCCGTGTTGTTGAATATTGAGAAGCAATAATCGCATCAACTTTCCACCATCCTTGTTCAAGGAAAAGTTGAGATACATGCTTTTGTCGCCTTGTTGACCCTTGATCAAACGTTTGAGATGAATCATTTGGGCACCCTTGAATTTGGATGACGTAACTTGAAGACTTATGTCAACTTCTTCCTCTTCCTTTTTCGCATCTTTGCTAGCAGCAGTCTCTTCAACTTCCATCTTTTGAGTTTCTCGTGGCCATGTTTTCGCTTGAATTCTTGTTGTGTCTGAACCCTGTGGCCCAGTTGTTTCATCAACAATCTCGCGACGTCTTAGCTGCTTTTCCATCTCGGTTGGGTGACTTGGGACTTGAAACTCTTGGTAGAAAGAAGGTTGTTCACTTCTTGGAAAATCCCAATCTTCCACGTACAAGGCACGCTTCTGGGAGTATTCGTTGTTATAGTTTCCAGCCATTTTTTAAAACTTTTTTGTCGTTACGAGGTTTGACTAGGATAGTGTGAGCTGAGAGCTGGGTAGTGTGAGCTGAGATCAGGGTAGTGTGAGCTGAGAGCAGGGTTGTGTGAGCTGAGAGCTGGTAGCTACGAACTTCAGAGTAACCACTTTTTGATTTTCAGAACAGGCACCTCTGAGAGAAAATCGTATTTGATTAACATAAAACGTAAGTTTGAAACTGACTTTTTGAAGTGTCAATGAGTAACTTTTTGATGAGAATTGGCTCGATGACTTCTGAACAGCGACTGATACGATCTCGAAAGCGCATCTGATCCAAGTATCTTTCTCTCCATGAGGGTCCAGGCACATCAGGTTGCTCGTAGAGAGTAACTATGACGATTTTACTAAAGTTAACACGTCTCATTGGACGATGCCTTGACAAGACACCGCCCATGTACACACCCTCAGTAGCTCTTTGGCGTAAAAAGTACGAGGGAGTCGCCCCTTTTCGTTTTCAATTTTGTAAGTTGGTGGATTTGTATCCTTTACCTCTACCACAGTATGGAGTCCTGGCTCAAAATTTTGACTGTATCCTTTAGTAAACACTGGCTTATCCTTTACACGTAAAACTTGATCTCCTAGTGATAAAGTTGGCTTGGGTTTTGCTGGAATATTTCCATACAGTTTATCATACACTTGCCAATAATTCGAATCATTTACACTTGCTGGAGTACGTCCAATACTTCTGTGGTAAGAATTGTTGTATGAAAACTCAAAGTAACTTAGCTTGTTGATGAAACGTTTGGTTTTATTCTGAGTCATGTATCGTGAGATGGACTGAAATAGTGTTCTGATACAACGTTCACAAATGCTGCATTTCACTGGAGAGTTGGTAAAATACTGACGAATGTTATTTTCACTGCAGTAGCTCTTAAATTTTTGGTTCACAAACTCTTTACCATAATCAGATGTAATACGTTCAGCCTTTCGCCTAGAACGTTCGACTATCCGTTTAAATGAGTCAAGCACTGTGTCTGCTCTCTTATCTTTTTATGCTTCGAACCACGCACTTTTATCAAAAATGTCAATGCATACAAGAATGTAGTTTTTACCGTAGTTTGACTTGCTGTACTTTTTAATCTCGGCGAGATCAAGTCCCCAAGTTGAATTTGGGAATGGACTGTAGACGCGTCGTCTTGTAAATTTCTTTGGCGCAGGGAAATGAAGTTTGTAGCCATCATGCTTCAAGAGTTCCTTCTTGACCGTCTTTTTTGACTTGCCAAGAGTTTTGTGGACTTTATGTACACTGGTGTAAGCGGTTGGATTTTTCAGGTCCAAATATTGATCTGCTGTGTACGCCATGATTACCAAAATATAAATGTAATGATTCTAAAGAAATTTGGTCATTATATATCTAGACTTCTTTGAGTAATGTTGTCTAAAGATGTCATCATGTCAAAGAATGTGAAGGCAAATTGGCTTTTTAAAGTCATTAGCCAAAGCAGAACGACGTCGGAGACAGCGTCTCCTTTACCTAGCATCGCCTCAGCAGATTAGGGCTCTTCAAGAGATTGCTTATAATACTACGAAAAAACTTGTAGAGTTCAATAAAAAGCAAAGAAGCAAGTTGATTAAGGGACATTACAAAAAGCATATAACAAAAGCTGGTTGCAAAAAAGGGTGTATTGAGACGAAACGAAAGATTTTCATTCAGCACGGAGGATTTCTTCAATATCTAATCCCAGCTGCTTTGACTGTTTTAGCTAAATACATCTAAAATGGCAAAACGGTACAAGTTAATTCCAGAGGCTCTCTACCGCCGAATTATGCGTCCGCTGGAAGAAGAGGAACAGGAAATGATGCGGGGCAGCAAAGTTCAAGATATTCTCAATGATAAGATACCAGACGATGCCAAGATTTTGTTGTTTGGTGATGCTGCCAGAGACCAGCAAATTAAACAAGTCAAAAGACGAGAAGAGCCCATTATCATGCAGGAAGAGTCTCCAACCAAACCAGCAAAGACTGATAACATCTTGGTTCATTTGAACAACCCAAAGGCACTTGCCATTCATCAGTATTTGAATGCGCATGGAATTACTTACAACACCAATGGAGAAGTAGTCATCAATGGAAATGCCTTGGCAGGATCTCTCTACCCAATGATGATTCGTGGACTTCAGGATTACCGTGTTGGTTACCAGCAAGGAATGAACGAGGTTAGTAATGCATTGCCAGCCATGCCCCCAGCAGTTTCCAAGGCAGTCATTTCAAAATATCAGCCAACCCCAACTGCAAAGACGCCCATGACAACTTCTTCTTCTGGATCAGCATCATATGCAACTACTCCAACAGGAAGGATGCGAGCCATCAAACAAGCAAAATTAGTTGTTTCAAAGAAAAAGCCAACACTCAAAACTGTCATGAAAGCCCAGAAAGGAAAAGGAATACGATGGATCTCATTGTTTTAATGTTTTTAAAAATATTTATTTTCTTGATGTACAACTTTGAAAAGATTTACAATTGATATTCTTAATAAATAACTTATCTACAAAATTTTTTACAAGTTTATCATTAACATCATAATTATTTGAAAACTTTGCATAGAAATCGCTCATTGAGCATTTCTTTAACCTATAATACATATACATAATTACATATGGGCCACATACTCTACTTGTTGGACCCTGCAGGGTCCTTGGAATCTGTACAATTCTTAAACTATTCTTACTTGCAAAATTTACAAAATATCTTGGTAAAATATTTACATCTATTCCATAAGAGTCAAAAATCTCCAACTCTCCTCCTTGACGTGCTATGTACATTCCCACCCAGTGACTTCCTTTATCACTTGCCTTATCTAAGTTTACACAAACTACAAATGGATAACTTTTAATCTTTATTTTCTGTAACCAATCTATTGGAACCACATCAGACTGAGCTGATGGAGAACATTTGGTTATCCTCCTAAATGCTTCCTTAATCTCCAAAGTATTCATTATTGATATTCACGAGCAAAATCCTTGTAAGTAATCCTCTTGTGGTGATCAATGTACATGGTGTGTGGATACTCTGGATAAACGACCACGGTGACTGACTTTGTCAGCACATTCTTCAACTTTATGTAGATGGTGACATTTCCATGGCGGGGAATTGGGCGTCCATCGGAAGAATATTTCCTCAAGTCGAATCCATAAATCTGCTTTCCTTGCATGTATTCGTTGCGTCTAATGTCCAGGCCAGAGTCACAGTGGGTGATTCCCATGGTCTCAAAAAGTGAAGTGAAGCCCTCCAGGAATCTTCCGGTGCTTTTATCCATGTTAATGGTTCGGGAGGTTGAGACTTCTCCATTGCAGGTTACCGTCATCCGCTCGATTCCATGATCTTCAAAGTTATATGGGTGAGTGGTATAAGATCCTTGAATATTTTCTGTTCCCACCAATCCAATTATCAATCGTTCTGGAAGAAGGCCATTTAGAAGCGTCTCCTTCGTGTCATGGTAGGTTCCCACCGGCAAACTATACGACTTCATCAAAACGTTGGTTCCTTGGTAGACCAGTGGACGTTCTTGCCATATTTTTAGTTGGGCCAAGTGAATTGATGGAAGTAAAGTCAACTTCCGCATTATTAGTTGTGCCTCAAGGATTTTAAACTTGACGGCAATTGCGCTGGATCCGCGGCATTCCATAATCAAATTGTCCGGATTCCGGTGAAGGGCAACACGGAAATCAAATCCAGGAAAGAAAAAGTTGTCAAGATTAAATGGGCATCCATGGAGACGACCCATAACTTCGAACTCTTGACTTCCATCGCAGAGCTCCTTTCGGCTGACCCATCCTTGATCATCTTGTTTTGACTCATCCTTTACACGAAAGAATCCTGCTGCTTCGCCGAGTCCTTTTTTGTAGTCACTTCCGTGATTCAGTAGTTGCTCAAAGTAAGCTTGCATAAAGTACATTGTTGTTTTGGGGGTTGCTTCACTTTCGTTGATATGAACCGAGACATTTTGAAATGCAGATCCAACCAAGTAATTTGCCGGAGCATAGTTCAACACGTTAACGTCTGGCTCTTTTGCAATGTTAGTCCCCGTATTGCTCACCACTTTGCAGCGTAACTTGATTCTGGTTTTTGATAGATCGAGATACTGTAGATCATTCCCCTGAACAAAAAATTCAATCGGAGAAGTCTCTGTTATTGCAGATGTAGGAATGTAGACTACATCAGTTGCTGACTGCACTGTAATGTCGTAGCCATGTTCAGTAAAAACATCAGTTTCGCCGCGGACAAAGTCCTTCCTCTCTGCTGCTTTTGGTGCCATTGCTTTAATATAGTGGCTGCAAGGTATTTTTCCTTGGCTTCTGGCTATTTTTCCGTGGCTTCTGGGTATTTTTCCTTGGCTTCTTGGATTTTCTTTTCGAGTGTGACTGTGTTAGCTTACGCTTCCGACCTCGTCCAGATCCAGACTGAGTAAATATTTCATTCCCAATGCCTTTTATAGCTGTCCTTCCGTGCTCCTTGAGAGTTTCCTTGACATTTTTGCCAGCAACAATATCGTCAGTAATATTCTGAGCTGCTTTTAGTGCATGAGGCATCACGTACTATTTTGCTGCTGGAAACAAAAAGTTTTTGGCAAAGGGAATAAGTTTCCTGGCAATAGAGCCAAATATAGATCCCAGGCCTGAACCTCTCTGGCGTTTGTAGGTTGACTTGTAGAATAAAAGTCATAAAATAAAATACATTTTTATAAAGGCTTTTCTCTAAAGTGAAGTGTACACTCGGTCGTCCCGAACGTTAATGGCAAGTCTTCACCAAGTTCCGTCTTTATATAGATGCGAATCGTGTCAATATAATCTTTGTTAATTTTCTTGTATTGTAGAACGTTAAACTCTAATCTTGAGATGTTGCTCTACTCCGCTGTAGTCAGTAATTCGTAGGATTGGGGCCATTTGATCTCCAATTCTCTGATCTTGAACAATGTCGGAGTAGACGTAAATCTTTCTGGCTCCCAGCTCAAACAAAATATTTTGCTCCCCGTTAACTATATATTCTTTATTTGGAGGAATTATTGTTGAGGAATCAATTCCTAGGCCAAGAATTGCGCTAATTCGCTCATTAAATTCAACTCTGGATTTCTTCAAGACATTGACTTTCAACACTGCCAGGTTATCTTTTAGTTCTATCTGAATGGCCTGGTTCGCTTTGTTAATCGCTGCAATCAATTCTGGCACTGAAGTAATATCTTGGGATGTTAGTGCATCAACCTTGACATTTCTCGACACTTGCTCCCCTCCGTAGTATGTTGGAGCATCTTGGATCTCACCCTTCACAATAAATAACTTGCACAATGGATCACCCACGACAATGTCCAGTGGACGGTCAGAAACTCTGCTCAGTGTCAGGAATTTTTTCTCCTCCTTTAAGTAAATTTGCTCATCATAATCGTCCAGTTGAAAATGTGCGTGCACTTTTGGATTAAACATAATATGCTCACCATAAAAGTACCATGGTACATTCTGAATAATTCTGACTTCCCTATAACTTTCATTTTCACCTACAACTTCCCTTACTTGTACATCTGTAGCAAGGTGCTTAAATTGTTCATTCAATTCGCTAACCAAGTCTTCCGTGGTTGTAATTGATTTACTTGCTACAATATCCACTTCCGCTCTTATAACGTCAAGTTTCTCAGAGCCAAACGAAATTCTGCTTCTTTCGAACTGATTACTTGCTTCTTCATAATGTCGATTATTATTCTTTGCAAAGGCCAAAACGTTTTTCCAAACTTGCTTATTTTCTCTCTTTTCATTTTTTCCCGTTAATTCGTATGACTCATATTTTGTAACTTTTGTCACTTCGGCATCTGCACTTAAAAGCTTATAAAGTCTTGTGCCTTTTGCTATGAATGGCGCTTTAAACGTAAAAGTTAAATCTGCCAGAGCAACTTCGTATCGATTTGCGTCGAAATCAATTGGCTTTGCTAAATGATTTCTGTAATTTACCCTGCGATTATCAGGGTAATGATGATCGGATGCGTCCGACCGCAAATGCACGTAAAAACTATCCATGTTTACTGCATGACTTTCCAACATAAACTGTGTTATAATGCACATTTTGCTTACTTATATATGTTCAAGTACTCCCCCCACTACACCTACTCATTATTACTACTTGATAATATTCACTAAAATTATTGTGATGATGATGTAGAGTGAAAGAGAATGAAAAAATTCATATTGAAACATATATTTACTCTCCCCTAGCTGAAAAAACGAGTGAAAAGTTCCCCTCCAAAAAATCTGGTTCGTGACAACCCTTCAGCACACTCCGACACGCGACCCATTTCCGTTAATTGCTCCCAGGATTAAGCGTAATTGTTCGAAACTATTCGAATATTCTTAAATAGCAGTGTACTACTACTACTACTTATGTCAAATAGCACAAATGGATGAGCTCAATCTGCACCTGCGTCCCAACCAATTACTTCAAGTCAAGTCTTTCATTCTTCGGCTGTGGCAATATTGGTTTAACTTTCTATTCCATTTATTTGTATTTGGTAAGCGTATGGAAACTTGGAATGAATGATTAAATTCATTACGGATTATTTAATTTTTGTTGCATTTTCGGATTTAGAAAGCATGTACGCCGTCTTGAATAACACGGCAGTATGGTGAAGTTATTTTCACTACAGATTACATATGCGTTGGTTTGGTTTTGTCGGAGAACGGAAAAAATTGTTTCACATTAAACATTAGTTCATCCAGTCATCCAGTAATAACGAAATTAATGTTTGCCGTTGCTTCGCACGCATATAATCTTATGTTAAAGTACAAATTTATGGTGTCTAAAATAAAAACATGTATGCCATTGTCCATAACGTAGCAGTTTGGTTGAATTGCGTTTACTGAAGATACTGACTTGGCTTTTGCTGGTTTGTCGGCAAACGGAAAATGGTCATCAAAACTAGCAAAACCTGGACACCTAGTTGTGTAGCGTCGTTCGTTAGTTAAGTTGTCAACATAACGTTGTCTTTAAATACTTGTCAATATGAACAATGAAATCTCGAGTTAAAACATTAAAGTGGCAGGGTTTGACAAATAAATGAAATGAATACTTACTACACTGTGCGAAATATTCCTTCTCCATACTGTGACGTAATCTTAAAATTCAACAAAGAATATTTGCAAAATATCGAGCGAAATTATCAACATTACTTTTCGGCTTCCATTAATATTAGGTTTCTTGCAAACTCAAGGATTTCCAATTTGCTAATGCTAATTATTATCCTAAATATATTAGAATTTACAGCGAAAGAAATAAAATCAACTGGTGGACATAAAAATACCTTCTCCACAGCCTCATAGATGTATTTGTAAAATAAATGGTAGCGACAGAAACAATATCCATTGAACAAGTTTCCTTAAATAAGTGTCAATTAATATTAACATTACTTTCATTTCCGATCAGGTTCGACATTGATTTGTCAAATTGGCATTTCATTTTATATTGAAACGTTCCTTACCACGCCACCCAACATGACAATCCAATCTAATTTCCCGCATCGATCCTTCCTCCGCACCGAACGGTGCAATTTTAACATATACCCTTAGCATTTTATCGGCAGAGGTCGAAAGCCAACATTAGTAAATCGCACAAGGTCAGCTTGATTTTCTATAAACCACGAATTTCCTCGCTTAAATGTTAATCATTTTGTTTTCATCCATTCAAACGCAAAAATAATTTCATGTCATATTGCCATGGAAAATTTTCCACTATGTAAACAAATGGCAGTATCAGATGTTCAATGCATTGTGATTGCTCAACCTCACAATTTATTCCTCTGAAATTCTGCCTTTCCGGAATAACACAGGTGAGAATTGTCCGCGTCAAGAAATGTTTTGAGTTTAGATCTCATAGTCATAACAATAAGTTAAAATGATGCTACACGATACTCGGTATTTCTCTCTGAAACTTATTCGCATTTTTCGTATTTCAAATCGAATATTCAAGTAAATCATCTGTGCACAGATAATCGGCAGACTTCTATGCTGCTCCTACATTATAACGACATCCAGCATTTTGGAGCAACTTGGAAAATTCCGATTTTTGTGAACATTTAGCTATTAATTTTCCTTTCGAGGGTACTTGATGACAATAAATCAAATTTATTATTATTATTATTAATGCAATAACGTTTAAAAGTAACTGACGTAACTAGGATACCATTAAATTTTCAACGCTGCCAATTACTATTTAGACTACTACTACTTTTTTTGTATAACTCAAGGTTATAATGGTCGCTAAGCAGGAATATTTCAGTCGATAGGTACAAACTTTGTACTACAAAGTAGCCTTATATACATATGTATGTAATTCCAATTATCAAACTCGAATCTACATCTATTCGGCACAGCTTAAAATTTATTTTCTGGCGAAAGGACATCTAACTTCAGTTTCACCGTACAGCTCATTAGCACCAACCAATATAAAGAGAAGCACCTTCAATCAACTTGAGTAAACAATACTTTCATTGGTTGACTTATAAACGGAACGGTGTCCATGTTAACCACTTTCGGATAGGAAAGATAAATATATACCTGTTTTGCAGTTGCTCAGCATCAGAGGGAGGCGCTAATACTTTAAACATTTTCAAAACTACGCAGTCTTCATTTAGAAGACGATATGTTCAATATCAATATGTACATATGATCAACTTTCATCCGATAGTTACGTCAATTTGCCCAAATTTTTATAAAGAATTTTGGAAGTTAGGTAAAGCTATTCGGAAGTCCTAAATGAATAATCTCGATTTATGTTTTTGTTCCTATGGTTATTATATTTCAAAACTCCTTGCCGTTTGATAAAATTGGAAGGCATATCAAAACAAACAATTATTGATTGTAGGTTAAAGTGAATAGAGTTTTTTAAACTTCAACTGCATTTAAAATAACGGTGAAATGAAGTACATTAACTCTGCTACGTAGACTCGTAGTCGATGTACAATATCTTTTTGTTCTGCTGAAGCAACATGGTTGATTGAAATGCCAAACGTTCAACAAAGTCATTCACCTATAAGTATGCTTAAGTTGATCGTCCAATATGGCTCATCAGTGTGGCTGGAAAGTTTTCATTGAAGCAGCCCATATGTGCGGTATTATATATGATAAATAGTTATTTTGATAATTAGGTGGCTGCAAGTTAATTAATTAAATAATTAATGTTATGGAGACAATTAATTATTATTATGGAGGGAATTAATTAATATGGTACGGACAGTCGATGATACTAAGCAATGCGTACTCGGTTTTGGATTGTCAATTGGAGCCACTGTATATGTGCTTATTATGCTTTTAGATTACACATCGTAATTTTTGGAACCAATAATTAATGATCAAAGGCGACAAATTTTAATTAAATGAATTTCTGTACACCAACCCATGTACCAACACTACAGTGCATATTATTAGTAGAAGGTAGTTCTCTGAAATTAAGTGTAATTTTTTTCCAAGTGCAAATAAGTGTTTAAATGGATTAGTGATATGAATACAGGTCTTCTTTTTATATAATGATATAATTGAATCATTGATTATATTTCAAATTCCAGCTTTTAAAACAATATTTTAATGGCAGTAATGAATAGACGAAATGAAATCTGATGTATATGTGAATTCTTAACGCCAATTCTATCTTCATCTCAAATAATACACAATTCACCCAGAGGGACCACACAACGACCTCATCAGCAATTTGACTAATATCTTCACCATCGGATATACACGACGTCAACGTTTATCAACGAGATTTATGAAAAATTGTTTTTTGCTTTAAATTTGTATTTAATAAAGCAAATCTATCAATATTGCAAAGCAAGCGCAACTCAGCTGTGGTCTGTTTTCAAATCCATTTCTCCCATCAAAAATATTTAACTTAATGCAAGCCACAATTTCGTTTAGTAAGGCCACAAATTCTCTTCGCCTTGATGAAAACAGTTTTATATCTCACAGATTTGTAATCCCATTAAACATGAATAACAAGTTGTTATTAACAACTTAGTGTAACAATTTAATCATTATGTTGTCTAAATGTTGCATAAATCTTAATATCAGCAGGTCAGTGTAATGTACTGTCAGCGTTTCAACATCGCGAGTGGACATACTTAATCCAGGGAAGTAAAGTCCAGGTAAGTTCGTTGGGAAGACGCATGTGGGTTTTGTCCAAAAACTACAACAGCAAGGGTTGCAGTCTTATAAATACGTTCAACCCAATCTCATTTGGCGTTGTTAGGATGGCGACGTCAACTGAAACTAATACTCGAAGAAAATCGAATTTTGAGCTAGATGGATTGAGTGTTGGGTAAGATGAGAAATTGGGATACAAGCAATAGTTTGATCGATCATAATTTATTCGGTGAGATGGGTTCGGGAAGATAAAAACTATAGGTATGTGAACTGATGTCAGGTGTGATTTGCTAATTTGAGGTGGTTTGACTTGTTCTATACTCAGATTGGTATGTACGTTATATTATTTGAAATTTTTAACTAAACCGATTTACGCTCATAATTCATTCTAATACTGAATTTTATATCACTACTCACAACACCGATCACCCAAACTATTCATATCTGTATCTACAAGTGTGTTAGTATCCATAAGAAAAAATTACAAAAGATTTATTAACCATTTTATCGTCATCGTTTACTCCGATGATTTAGTGGTCAATTTTTTCAAAATTAATCAACCAGTAATAATTTTAGAATTACATTAGCAGATGAAATGAAGCATGTTTGTATTGTCGTCATATTTTGGCAGCCAATTGCATTATCATATGTCTCTACGTGAAGCAATATTTTAGGACTTACTGCTAAAATTAGTCCTAATTACAGTGTAGCGTCTTGAATTATGCCTAATCTATATACACAGTTATAAATGACCAATATAAATTTAAAGCAATGTGAAATAAGTAGCTGAAATAATCGGAATATGTTAGCCGTTTAACACACCATTTGATAGTACTGATGGCAATGCACTAGTCTCCCAAATCAGATTCCCGCTCTATTTTTCGTCTGTGAAACCCATAGATGAAATTGGTCGGGACAATGACCAACATAATCGGAATCAGCAATAACCTCTCTACTGCACTGGACCACTTTCGTTAAAAGATCGAGTGGACAAGAATGTTACGTTACATGTCAGTTGCATTTGTTAGCTTTGCTTAGTTTTGTAACTTACATCTGCAAAGTCTACACTTGCTCAATATTTTTTCAATTTTATTTCTATTCTAGTTGACCAATGTTTCCCTGCTGCCACACTAAGATAAAGCATGAACGTTTTGAAATACAAAAACAAATTTTCCTGTTAATCACAATGCAGAATAATTCATGACTTAATCGTTTTCCCCTGTGATTTTAATCTCTCATTGGTTTCACCTTCTAAACAACTTCCAGTAAGATCAAGCGTTGAATAGAGCATTATAGTCTTAAAATAAAGTCTCTTTGGTCAATCGTGTTTCAAATATGTTACCAAAATTCATCGTCGTAGATATTTGGAGCCTATATCAAACTGTAGAAAACAACTTGCAAAATGTTTACTTCTACAAATTGAACGTCACAAAGTTTATTTCAAGCTTGTTTGGATTAAGTTAGACTACAGGTATATATGAGGGCTGGTCCGGTTTGCAACGGAATTGAATAAGTAGTATGGAAGTTAAGTTGTGCTATTACTCGGAACACGAAAGGACAAAAAATAAACACCACAAAAAGATCTCATCAACAACTTACTGACGTACTATTATTTATCAACAAACGTAAATACAACTGGATCGTGTTCTAATTCCTTTTACGTAGTTTGTCGTTAGTGTAATTTATTTATGATCTGCAGAGGGCCTCAGGTGTATCGAAGTAGCTCAAACCAAAGGAGTGAAAGTGTATTTCCGTATTGGATGTTCAGAATCGTTTTATGTGCCATTTGTGTAATCCTTCCTTCAATTCAGAATCAAAATTTAAATAGATAAAAGAAAAGTGTATCTTGCTTTGGGTACTGAGCAATTGAAACCAACAATGCATGGTTCTCGCTGACTGGATTTTGATTGTGACTTCCATTCCAAACCTCGATTTGCTATTACCCTCCGATGCTTGAGTTCTGCTAATAACGGCGTCTTGGTTAAACATAAAATCATAAAATCTTACTTTTCCTCCGCATGTAAAATAAAAATTCGTGTATGCTTGAAGCGCAGAAACGGTGGTGCATTTCAATAATTTCTTCGGCGAACTAGCATTGTGCATAATCTAGTATTGGGGCTGAAAAATTTTAACTGAAAAATTTTCCAATTGGATATCTCAGGTTGGAGTATCTTCGTGCACGCATTTAATAGTGCATTATCTGACTTAATTATAATTGTTATAATATTCAATATATTAGTGGGACGCTAACATAAACGATATTTTATAATCGGCTCTGTTTCACATCCCATAATTGTGTTTTATTAAGTGTCAGGGGGAGATTATAACTAAATATGAAATGCAGAAAGTTAAATGGTTACGTTACAACTTTTGAAAGCAATGTTCTCAAGAAAAAAAGATTAAGTCAAACAATAATTCACGATTTATTGTGTATAACGGCAATGTGATTTTAATCTGTGAATGGCTTCGAATCCTAAACAACTTCCAACAAGATTGAGTCAGGCGTCATAATTTAAAATTTCGTTTCTTGTCATATCTTCCTCAATCTTGTGACCTACATATTTTCATCTTTGATGTTTGGAGAATCAATGAAGGTGCTGCAAATACAAGTCAAAATATGCACTGTCAGCACTTGAACGTCACCTCCCTTAATTTCAAGCCTGTTCGAATCATTTCTGATTTCAGATACAGTTGTATGCTAGCATGTAAGTAAGAAGCTTAAATGCAGTACAAGTTTGGACGGTTAAGTTACATCATTATTCGCAGTGAAAAATAAGTACAAATCAGAAATTGGAATTGAAAAGTTCCAACAAACAATTCCAAATTTACATACGTCAATGAAACTGAAAGATCAATCTTGCAATACCCCCACTTAGTAATTACAGTTGGTGCAATTGACGTTCATATAAACTGCGGACGACTAAATGCGAAATTTATTAAATCAACTGATTACGTCTAAAAGCAGGTGAATTCTGTAATGTGTTTGGATTTTCATACGTGTCAATCATCATTGCTCGACGTCATCAAGCATAACTTTGACACTTGGAGCGTAACACGTTTCAGAGGTTTAGAAGCTCGGTTAAGCGGAAGTGAGGAGTATATAGCTGTGTTTTGCTGAAGTAGTATAATTGATAAAGTTTTCGTTCTACATTATCATTCAAGACATTTTCGTCATTAATGTAGCATCTCGCATTAATTGGGTACTAATAGCACGCACGCAAGCTTAAATTCAAATTACACCACAATATCATTTCTGTCGTCAGATATGTATCTAATATTATGCGCTTGATGTTGACCATACGTATTGCTCGCTGCGCTCTTGTACCATTTTCATGCTACAATTTTAACTTAATCCGAAATACATGTTCGCAATTCTTTAGCTGTACCTGATCCCAATTACACAAGCCCAGAGATGGTCTTCCTACCTGTGCAGCCAATTTCACAAAACCAGTTATATAATGTAACTACGACGTGGAAGCGAGATTTAAAAAAAAATATACAGAATCATTCAGGATTGTAGTTTTTTTTCATCGATGCTGTTCTTCTTCGGTGATAAGTCACACGATGGGATGAAGAAATCATTACAATTGGATATTTGGATAAACAAATGGAATGTATTTGTCAATTGCAGTAAGTGTTATTACTTGAAAGCACATAAATGCTATTTTAGGTATAAGTTATTTTTTACTAACAAGGAAGCTAAGGGTAGTAAAATCAGTTTATTATTTATAAAAGTTACATAAACAGAATCATAAACAGGTTAAGGTTGAGATTTCGATGAATTGGTACCTACGGATAGGATCAAGGTCTATACGAGGATCGGGAGCATGAGAAGAATAATGGAATTGCTTCAGGGATTGTAATTTTATGGAAGCTATGATATTTTGAAGCCTAAAGTTGAGTTGGCATTGCAAATAACATTGAAGGAATAACGTAAGTTGACAGGAATTTAAATCTATTACGCTTTTCAAATTTTCTTTCTACAAACGGGGTCATACTTTGTACTTACACCAAACTAGCTACGAACCTATTCGTAAGAATCCACATAGGAGAAACAAAAATCGAACCTGATCAATTGTTTGCGATTTGATTCGGCCAATTCGACATTGCAGGCAACTTATCCTGAATACATGTCAAATGAGGCAAACCCTTTACTATTTATCCGAAAACTTCCTTTTCGTTTCTGGTGTATTCATAATTTTGTTTTATTTTCGGAAAGGTTTCATGAATAACAATGGGCACGGGGGCGTTTAAACAATGGGCAAATAAAGAGAGAATCTTTGAAGGCTAAAGGCTTTATGATAGGTTATGACAATCGAAATGAAAATGTTCTTACTGATTTTCACAAGACTTCATCGTTGTAAATAATCATTCAGCACTTGAAATTTTATATATTTGAGCTGCAGCACGTTAACATTTACTTTGGCCACAAGATAAGATACTAGTTCAGGTAAAAGTCCTACTCATCTGGCCTGGGATTGTATGCTGAGACGTTAAACGTTAACTTTCTACATAGTTACGGAAACTGAAAAATTTGTTGTTAGTTACTTTGTACGACGACGTGATAGATATAGTTTTAAGGGCTAGAGTTATATTAATGTTAAGTTATTGAACACTCGGTACTTATTTTCGAAAAGTTAATTTGAAAAATATGATAGGATACTATGCTAAGAGTTTAACAGATTGTGATGAAACTTTATCGTGCTGAAATCCCTTTGAACAGACACACCCGAGTCGATTACACGCTGTAAATTTGCTGTAGGACATTCTCAGTGTGTTGGCGTATTTTGCGTTGGGAATTGGTGGAAACATAGTTTCCAATGCGAGTAAGGTATTTATACATTTGCAGCGTGTAATTCAATTATGATTATGATTATAATCCAAATGGCAAACAATTGCTGGTTTTATGTTGTAAATTTCTCAAATTGACATTATATATCAAAGGATAATATTAGAGGAACTTGAATCTAAAACATCAGCGACTTAACAGAATAAAAAATCTACAGAATAAACTGTTGTGCAGTGTTACGCTCACAGTTGATTAAAGAAACTTCTGACTTTCATGTCGAGAATTTAACTGAAAATCGCTCTCTATTGCACAAGCAACAAGTGCTGAACGTGTGCATTATATAACCTTGCGGATTCTTTCAAGTAATTAAATTCGGAACGTTTTTTATTGCAAGAGTTTCCACTTTCCATTTTATATTTTCTGTTTGTTTTATGCCATTGCTCCCTCCGGATTATGACGCATAAGCCCGATACCGTCGTGTATTTTGAGCGCCAATCTGCATCATAACAAGCATATGCCAAGAAACCTACCTGCGCTCACATTACATTCCAACAAGCTAAAATTAATGATTGGTGACGTTTAAGTGATAACATAACATGCTTCGCAAGGTATTTGAGCATGTATTTCTGAAAGCAGAAAGGTCCTTCACGACATTTCTCAATTCTTTTAAAAATCCTCTCAATTGCTAGTAGTGTTTAGGTAACTAAATCCCAAAAAGGATAGGCTTTTAAATCTAACGGTTAGTGAAAAATTCGCAAAAACACAGTAAAGTTGTTGGGAGTAGTTTTGGAGCTAGAGACTTGAAATTTGGCACACATATAGAATGACAAATTACAAACATGGCGATGGCTTGGGAGTTTTACAATTTCGCAAATTTGGCGCGAAAATGAGTTTTTTCGATTTAATTCACAAATGGTAAATAACATTCAAAATCGAACTTCGCCATCTCATTCTACTTGTAAAATTACATTATAGACAATATATTTGGTTATTTAAAACTCAATAGTTTAACCAGAATTTGTAAAACAACAAAATTATTAGGTGTCAAAACTCAAAAATGACACCAAACCTTTACAAATTCACAATTCCTACTACAAATTTGTAAAGGTTTGGTGTCAGTATTGAGTTGTGACACTTAATAATTTTATTGTTTTACAAATTCTGTTTAAACTATTGAGTTTCAAATAACCAAATATATTGTTTATAATGTAATTTTACAAGTAGAATGAGGTGGCGAAGTTAGATTTTGAATTTTATTGACCTGAATTTTTGAATCCTGTATGTTGAGAAAACCAAATTATTAGTAATAGCAAAACAAAAAACGTTGGAAAAACTTGACAATGTCGTAGTAGGTATTAAAGGTAAAATTATTACTAGAGTAAAATCTCTGAAAATATTAGGAGTAACTTTCGATGAATGCATGTCTTTTAATGAGCACATTTCTAATGTATCCAAAGCTTGTTATAGTACACTTGGTATGTTTCAATCTATAAAAGGGACTCTAAACAGAAAAAACAGAAATATTATTAGCACAGCAATGATATTATCTAAAATCAGATATGGCTCAATAGCATGGCTAAATATATCTAATTCTAAGGTATTAAATAGATGCAATAAAGTTATCCGATCTGTATGTAGGTATATACTAGGTATGAGAAAATATGATTCAATCTCAAATGCAGTATGCAGTGACATTAAATTCCTATATGCTGAATACCGTTGTTTATATGACACGATAATCTTTGCTTACAAATGTACCTATATGATAAGTGAAGGCTATTTTACGAATTATTTAGATTTTTCTTACGAAACATGTCAATATACTAGGAATAGGGCTGATAATGTTCCATTATTAAAAGTCAAAAGTCAATGGGGGAAAATATGTTGAAATATAATGCTGTAAAATCGTGGCTAGAACTTCCAAAAGAAGTAACTTGTAATGTAAATAATTTCAAAAAGTTTAAAACTGCATGTTTTGAATATGTTCTTAAACTTCAAAGTGAAAAATATTGTAAATCAATTGTTAATGACAGAATTGAAGAGTATGCTTCATGTGTTGACTACGTAATCAGTAATTTGCTGAATAATCATAACACTACCTCTTAAACTCAAATATTTCTATTTATATACCTATTTTTCTTTTTATACCTATGACCAGGGTTACCTATTTGACAAATAATTATTCGTATTTGTCAAATAACAAATAAATTATTTGTTATTTCAAATAACTTTTTTATTTGTAGGTCATTTGTTATTGGTTATTTGAAATAACTATTTTTGTTTTAAATTTTAATTAAGTGAAAAATTGATTCCTGAATTTATATAAAGTAATATCTTCGGAGAATATATCCTTTTGTTGAGCATTGCATAAACTTATCTAATATTGCGATTTCACGGTTGGATGAACGGATTTCCATACTACTTAGAGAATATAGGCGCTATTGTGCTGCCAGAAGAAATTGAACGTTCACAATTGTAAGTATTTTCCGTTCATATTCTAAAGAACGCCCGGTGCCATATCCTCTATATGTAAACGGATGTATCCCCCAATGTTAACGGTTGGGCACAAAGTTTCAACTTTTAATTTTAGGCTGAGGCGTGCCTTATAATATTTACTGTATCAGCAAAAATTTTGCTCTCTACTCATCACTTTTTTATTTCTATTTAAATTAAAGGACGGTATGGCGAACCTTATGGGACTGGGCCCAAGCCCGCCTAGAACGAGACATGTGCCTGTCGATAGAGCTTTTCAAGCTGAACAAAATTGTCCATGGGCACCAATCTCAATTTCATTTGCTAACGGCAGTTTCTGGCCTCCGAAAATGTGTAGTTATATAGCATTCTACATTGAGATATATTGTCAGTTGGTCTGTATTTTCAATTAACCTCAATGTTCAAACGTAAATGGTGTAGATATCATTGAAATCATTACAAAGAATCATTGCAAGGAGGTATTATGCGTTGCTTACGTAATATGTTATAGTTTCATACCATCGGTAGCCACAAAAGGCTAACAAGTAGACTCACAGTCTTGTCCATTCGATGTTTTAACTAGTAAGGTGTAAACCTTTAATATATAACTACCGGAATAGTCATGCATGCCGAACAAACTAATTTCTATATGTATTTGACCATTAAACTAAGTCTAATTATTTCAAATTGAACATATCCATCGATTTGTGCAGTAAAATTTTTTATACATGGGAACTCCTATACATTCGAGACCCCCTCCCGTCGCCAGGTCACCGATTTGACCCATGGTTCTTTGGCAAAAAATGTTAGTCTTGAACCCCTCTATCGATTCATACAATAAAAAAATTTCACTCCTTTGTCACCCCCACCACCCCAAAGACGTCGACCCCCATTCTTCCGGTCAATGACGAGCTGGATGGCTGAAATTCAATAGGGAACGTCCCCTTGGGCAAAGGTATCTCTATACCAAATTTGAGCCAAATCGGTCAACGTGGTGGGAAGTTAGAGTGTTTACGGACAGACAGACAGACAGACAGACAGACAGACAGACGGACAGACAGACAAACATATCAATCGCTATAACTACCTTTCAAGCATTTCATGCTTCCGGTAGTTAATAAAACTTACTTTTATATGCATTTTTACGAGCTGATTCCGACTTCGGCATCCATAATCCCAAAAAAGTAAGTTTATTGCCTTTAGGGCGCATGGATAAGCTTGAATCAACGTTGAAGTATTGAGCTTTTGATATTACCCTTTACTGTAGGCGTGATATATCCCTTAACAATAGGCGTGATATATCCCTTACCAATAGGCGTGATATATCCCTTACCAATAGGCGTGATATATCCCATAACAATAGGTGTGATATATCCCTTAACAATAGGCGTGGTATTTCCCTTCACTATACGCGAAGTATTACCATTTACCACAAGCTTGAGGCTTCATTTTGGAAGTGCGGTGTTTTACGCTTTGAGACTACTACATTTGTAAACAATACTGTGGCGAAGAAATATTCACACTTTAACAAATATTACCGTTGTTTCTAATGAATTTGATAGAGCCCCCGAAGTGCTTATTTAGGTGCCATGTCGGCCTTGCAAGTACTTTTTTGGGAAAATGGTTGCCGAATTCAGAATCAGCGAGTAAAAATACATATGAAAATAAAAGTCTTCTTCAGAAATCGAATGGACAAGACTGAGTCTACTTGTAAGTAAGCGTACTTTAATTACACAATAATTGTCTCTAAGTTGATACGATTTGATAAGCTGCTGTCTTTAAAGCTTTAGGAAATCATGCAAATCCTTGTTATCTATATTTTTGCACAGGCTTCCATATCCTTCGCTCATATTTGCGATTGCAGTCCCACATCGTCAATCGCTGCAATTGTGTCATGACGTCCCTTGCGACGGAACTGGATCAAAAGTAAAATATCTCATACTAAAAAGTATGCCGCTTTTTGTATTTTTTATCATATTATGTATCAAATTGAGAAGAATAGCCAGTAAAACATACACATATGTCGCTCCGTTACACACGCTTACATAATATTATTATGTACCGTGTCTCATTTTAAATTGATCACCTTCATATTTTCACGACAAACATAACATGTATTTATCAAACCGGAAGGCTCTATCACGGACTCATCGAATCAGTTCTTGCGTAGCGTATTTTCATAGAATGCCATATCATAAACTCACTGACTAAAATCTCCGAGCAAATGTGTTTATGGACGGGGTCAGCAAATTCGACAAAGGTGCTCGAACGGTGCCGCCTCTTCTGCCAATACTATTAAAGATATTTAACAACTCTCTTTTTCATCGTAATCATAAATGAATTATCTACATTACGTTTTGCTTACTTTTCCACATTTCTCCCAACAAACTATAAATTCTCACAATGCCCCTGATTACGATAAGACATTTGTGAAATATCTCTAACAGTATTTTGCAGGAGAGGCGGCACCGTTCGAGCACCTTTATCGAATTTGTTGACCCCGTCCATAAACACATTTGGTCTGGGATTTTAGTCAGTGAGTTTATGATATGGCATTCTATGAAAATTCGCTACGCAAGAACTGCTTCGATGAGTCCGTGACAGGGCCTTCCGGTTTGGTAAATACCTGCTCAACAATGGTATTCTGTTTTTTGTGCAAACAGCAAGCAAGCAACAAGCAAACTGGTGTTATGAATATGAAATACTCTACGTTTATCTGCCATTTGGATAGCATCGTCCGTCAATCCAAAACGTAAAAGGAATTTTGGGGACGGCGGAAATCATTCACGTACGGGGCCCCATGAGACCAAAATCGTATTTTCGCACAAAGAATCTTAGCGGTGCGGTTTTATGTAAAACAAATTATTTATTTATAATATACTAGTGAGTAGTACTAAGTGACTACATATCCATATGAAAATATGTAAACTCTAATAATTGCGTGGATCCAAATTCATTTTGTACCAAGAGACTTTATCCTATCCACCAACCATTTGTCCAGACAATGCATGTACAATTGAATGCGTATCCTCATTTGGATCCAAGTGCATATTGATCTTCAGATTATATTCAGTTAAAAATGTAAGAAGTTTAAACTGTTTAGCATTTTCATGAACTAGTAGCTGCGTATTCATGAACTGGATGAATTTGGATTCTTCCATTTATGGGTGTACCATTTAATTGTATTTTTCTTCTCCTCTCTAAACGTACTGAGAGCATGGCACATTGTTGAAGAAAATGTCTGTGTATATGTTATCAATATGCAAAAGAGCTCGTTTGCATCCAAGAAAATATATTATGCCGAATGAAACTCATAGTTGCACAGAATACATTTCTCGTTATCAGTTCATTTGCATATTAAATGATAAAATATCGCAGGAAGACAGACCAATATCAAATAACGAGAAAATCTACAAACGACGAGTATGCTTGTAAGTCTATTATGCGTTCATGAAATAATATCACAAGTTTCTCCATTGCCATTTAATTACTCACTTGGAGGAAAAAGAGCTTTCTAAATCACTACTTTGACCATTTGCCTGGCTTTATTGATTTAGCTTGAGAATATTTTTAATATCTTCCTGTCCTCAGCAACTTTGTGGTCGCACACAAAATCTTAAACAAAAAGTTCGTCTCGATCATATCCATTAACTGTTTAGTGACCACTTTTAAGTTGTTATTAGTAATTTGTTCAGTCAATTGCAATTATAGTGCTTGCAGTGGAAATACCCCAGTTACTTTAAAACACAGTAACAAGCAAATTAAGTGCTGTCACATCTGTCACAAAACCTTGCGTTCCAAGTACCAAGTAAATAGTCCAGCATGGTTTTTCCAAAATGTTTCGGTTGCAAAAAGTACATAACAGGGCAGACATACAACGTTAACTATGGCTCCGTTCTTTGGAGTCGCTTACTACTCCATCAAGGTGCACTGGGGAACCTCGGAGGCAACGAAACGCTTTGCAGAAAGTGCTATCTTCTTTATTCGGCGGCATCAAACGAAATCCCAGGACCATCACAACAACAACGTAATAGTGTTCCATTGGCACCTCAGCCTTCCCAAGTGAATGGAAGTGATACTCAACCAGTTGCCCATTGTTCACGGAATCCTCCAGCCCTGCCATCAAATAATCATCATGCGCAGTTTAATACCTATAGGGAGTGCCCATCGTTGCCAAATCATGAAGTTCCACATCTCCACGTGCAAAATCCGCCACTTCTGTTTCCATCTATGATAAATCCACCAACTCGGCTCTCACCATTCCCAAATCACGAAATTCATCTTCCGCCGCTGAGAAATTCGCAACAAAGTCCATCAGGGCAACCAAATCATGAACCAGTTCCTGTCCAAGAACACATAAACCCAATACAGTTTCAAAATGTTCGTACAGTTGCTACCAGTGAAAGGGCATGCTGTGTGTGTGGAGGTGGTGGACGAACAAGAATTGACAGTCTTATCAGGGGACAAGTTTGGAGTCTGGAAAGAGTCGCAATTCCTAATGGAAATCGTTTATGTGAAAATCATAAATTGGAAAATGGTTTGCTCAACGACCAGTCACTTCGTCAGTTATTGGGGAAAACATTTTACCAGCAAGTTCCGTCTTGTGAAATGGCTGAGTACTTGGGGAACATTTTGCAAGCAACCTTTGACGTAGAAATTGAGGAAACAGTTAATGTGCTTGATGTGCTGACTTCCGACAGCGTTTGCAAATGTTATACGGGGCTCTCTATTCAAGACTTTTTGGATTTTTGTAATGGATTTGAAATTCATGGTTTTAGTGAAAACAGAAAACGGAAAGCTACTGCTCTCCTACTAGCCAAGTTACGTATGGATAATAGTCAGAACCAACTTGGAAACATGTTTGGCTATGCACAGAGCACCGTTTCACATTACATTTACGCCGTCGCCAACGCAGCCGACGAACAATTCGTACCATTGTATCTGGGTTGTAACCACATTACCAAGCAACAGTACATGCATCATATGAATACAATGGCAAGAGTGTTACACGACATCCATCCAAACTCCGTTGCGTACATTGTTGATGGAACGTACTTCGAAATCCAAAAATCCAGTAACTATCTTGGACAGAAGGCAACCTACAACCTTTATAAGCATTACAACTTGGTGAAAGTGTTAGTTGTTTGTGCTCCAGACGGTTACATTCTTGACATATTTGGAACGACGGCAAGTGACAACTTGCACAACGACGCAGTGCTGTTCAACAATATGATACAATTGGATGGTGGATTCGGAGAGTTCTTCGCTCCAGGTGATGTGGTTATTGTTGACCGTGGTTTTAGAGATAGTGTAGACTTTTGTGAAGCATTGGGAAATGATATCAAGATGCCAACATTATTAGGGGGAAGACCACATTTTCCTGTTGACGAGGCAAATTATAACCGTCTAGTTACCAAAGTGCGATGGGTTGTGGAAGCAGTTAATGGAAGAATAAAACGTGTATTCAGATTTTTTGCAAATCAGATTGAAAATAGTTATCTACCCATTCTTCCAAAACTCACCAGAATAGCCTGTGCCTTGTTGAACAAATACTTTCCTCCAATTTACCCTGATAATCCAGCTCAATTAGACATAGCAAACTACATGCTTCAGCGTTGCCAAGAGGGTGACGAGTTTTATCAGCAATTACTTGCCCTGGGTTATGTGCATTCCATTACTAACTGGATGCTTACTGATATAACCACAATTATTGAGCACTTTCCGAGCCTCACAATGGACGACCTGCGACACATTACTGCAGGTGTTTACCAGCTGAAAGAGGCGCCAAGTTACACAGCGTTGCACGTCAACAAAGTTTTGGGGAGACATGAACCAGTGGAAGATTTTGCAATCTACAAGAACAGGGAATTTGGACACTTGTTGATGGTACGTATGGAGAGCCGACACGTCGCAAACAAAAAATATAAACTGTTTATATCTTACATTCCGGATCAAAACGGGCCCCAAGGTATCTTCAAGTACTGCTGTACTTGCCAAACAGGACAGAGAACTGTTGGCATGTGCAGCCATGTGGCTGCAGTAATTTGGTTATTAGGTTTCGCATACCGCAATAATGCAGTCAATGAGCCCGCAGCAGATCTTGCGGAACATATTTTTCATTTGAGAGTGTAGAGTAGTATCATAGAGTTTCATATTCATGTCATTTACTATAATAAAAATCGGCCAAATAGTTTTAGTTACACTGAAGCTTCATTTATTTCTTTATGCATAGCAGCAATCATTGTAAATATTTTGCGATAAGACAATTAATAAAGAAAAGCTGAATCTATTATACAAAAATATATAATATATATATATATATATATAGACATTAAAGTCGCCACCCTTTTATATTTGAATTGTACTTCTCTCTTACAACCTGACAATCCAGTTTTGTTCTTTTGTCAAGCAGCAATGTTATTACCGCATAAATATTTGCATTTGGGTAAAAAAATGTACGATTTTTGTGCAAAATGGAATCGTAAATTAATCCACTAGTACGGAGCCATAGCATAATGATGCTTGAGCTGGATGTGTTGACGGTATATAGATATCAGATAAACAACAATTGTTTAAACAAACTATTGCGCATTTCGTAGATTACGAAGAGTCAATAAAATACTAGTACGACATGGGCATATTGTTTGCTGTCAGATTATGAAGGTGAGCGTTTTAAAATAGGCAATAATACTTGTGTAATAAGACTTGTGAAAAAGGAGTAGTAAGATTTGAGTAGTAATAGAAATATGTAACCGTTTGTGTCCGAGCGAAATGTGTGGACATGTTAGTGGCTATTCGTCTGAAGTCTCAATTTGATACACAATATGATAAAAAATACAAAAAGCGGCATACTTTTTAGTATAACATATTTTACTTTTGGTCCGGTCCGTTACAAGGGACGTTATGACACAGCTGCAGTCATTTGGGACTGCAGTCTCAACTGTCAGTCAAGTGTATGTAACTGTGTGTAAATATAGATGGCAAGGATTTTACACGATTTGCCTAAGCTGTAAATACAGAGCAACTTGTCAAATCTCAACTTAAACATAATTATGGCGTAATAATTGCAAGCAGACTACATAGCTTTTTGGGACAACCGGCGGTGGGCACTTATAATATATTACACAAACAAATCATAATACATCCTTGTAATGATTCTGCGTAATGATTTCAATGCTATGTACAACATTTACGCTTGAACATTGAGTTAATTGAAAGTAAAAGACTATCTGATAATATATATCTTAAGTAGAATGTAGTAAAACTACACATTTTCGGAGGCCGGAAACTGCCGTTAGCAAATGAAATTGAGATTTGTGCCCATGGACAATTTTGTTCAGCTTGAAAAGCTCTATCCATTGGTATATGTCTCGTTCTTGGCGGGCTTGGGCCCAGTCCCATAAGGTTCGCCATACCGCCCTTTCTTAATAAAACTTAACACAACTTCTTTTTAATAACCCACTTAACTTTTTATTTTCAAAATAAAATTTATTTGAAAAAATTATTTGTTATTTATTATTTGAAATAAAATTTATTTGATACCGTGATTTGTCATTTGTTATTTCAAATAAAAAAATTATTTGGGATTTATTTGTCATTTGTTATTTGAAATAACTTTTTTATTTGAGAGGTATTTGTTATTTGTTATTTCAAATAACATTTTTTGACAAATAGGTAAGCCTGCCTATGATACGTTTTTGGAAAGATGACTTTTATTTTTATTATAAAAAACATTACATTTTAAAGTATTTATTTTGTCAAGATTAATGTGCTGATACCTAAAAAGTGTAAAAAAGTATGTAACGTAAATATGAAGGTTTTGTCTATTATATCATGTCTGTGGTGTAATATGCCTCAATGTAATGATGCTATCCATTTGACGAATAAACAATTATTATTATTATTATTATTGACCATTTTTGAATTAAAACGATAAAACTAATTTTCGCGCCAAAATTTGCGAAATTGTAAAACTCCCAAGCCATCGCCATGTTTGAAAGTGTTTCTACACTATGTGTGCCAAATTTCAAGTCTCTAGCTCCAAAACTACTCCCAACAACTTTACTGTGTTTTTGCGAATTTTCACTAACCGTTAGATTTAAAAGCCTATCCTTTTTGGGATTTAGTTACCGAAACACTACTAACAATTGAGAGGATGTTTAAAAGAATTGAGAAATGTCGTGAAGTACCTTTCTGCTTTCAGAAATACATGCTCATATACCTTGCGAAGCATGTTATGTTCAGAGCACCGCAATTACATTAAATTTGTATTTCAATTACAAAATACAAAATACTTTTTCAAATGCAAAGTATTTCAATTACAAAATACAAAATACTTTTTCAAATACAAAGTATTTCAATTACAAAATACAAAATACTTTTTCAAATGCAAAGTATTTCAATTACAAAATACAAAATACTTTTTCAAATACAAAGTATTTCAATTACAAAATACAAAATACTTTTCAAATACGAAGTATTTCAATTATAAAATACAAAATACTTTTCCAAATACAAAGTATTTCAATTACAAAATATAACATATTTTTATTAATACAGAGTATTTCAATTACAAATTACAAAATACTTTTTCAAAATATATTCCGATTGCGAAATGCATATTATGATCATTTATACTGCGAAATATATTAACATTTTTTCGTAGTTAGTAAAATTTGATTACAATAATATTTTATTTCGGGATTGTGTTACATGTTACGCCAATTACGAGATAAATCGTGTGCTCAACAAGTGAACAAGCAGCTAATTTAAATGGGATAGTGCGTCTCGTTTAATTTCAACAAAGCAAGGCACTCAAACATTTCGTCGGATAAACTAGATCGCTTCGGCCTTAAGATCATTCCTCCGTAGCTAAATAGGCGTTCAGACGGAGCCGAAGATGGCAATGGAGTGTTGTAGCGCAAAAACATTTCTTCTATTCTAACAAGGGAAACTATTTATGTTAGGTCGTCCTAAACGGCTGAAAACTTTGTCAGATATAGAATCATCGATGCTGAAAACGATGGTGAAATCAGATTTTGCGAAATCCATACTCTTCATCCCACACGAGCAAATTCAAATGGAAGGTTAGTGCTCAAATCTCATCAGGATCCACAGTTCAGTGTTAACCTTCCATATGAATTTACTCATATGGGCCGAAGAGTAAGGATTTCGCAAAATCTGATTGCTCCATCGTTTTCAGCATTGCTGATTCTATATCTGACAAAATTTTCAGCCGTTTAGGACGACCTAACATAAATAGCTTACCTTGTAAGATACGACTTCAGCAGCGAAATGTTCTGGTTTTTATCGTTGAAAAAAAATTGTAGTGCTTGAACTTCTACTGGAAAACGACCTTCTTTCTCGCTATCACCAAACATTTTATCCCATTTTGTGAGGCTGTCATTTTCGGAATCCAGAGTATCCTTATCGGCTGATTTTGAAGCTTCGTCAATAAATATCTTCAATTCATTAACGAATAATTTTTTTACTTCTTCACGAAAAGCTTCAGGAATCCAACGAAGCTTAAAACATGGCAATGTACAGGCTCCAAGAATTTCTGTCTTGGCTTCCGAAAGGTTAAACTCCAAAATGTGTCTGAACCTCAATTTTACCCCTTCACAAAGTGCCCATGCAATTGCAGGGGCAAAGCCACAACGAGTATTTGTGTCCATCAATTTTTCGAGCTCACTTCATAAATGAACAATAGTTGGAGCGTAGTAGCCAAAATAAAATCCCTCCTCTTTCTGCAACGTGTCCAATGCCGTGGCAACCGGCTTCATTGCCATTTCGTATTCCTGTAAGAACTCTATTTCGGTCCCATCCAGTGGCGGAAGTTCCGACAGTTCGAAAATTTCCCCCAATTTTGATTTATGCTTCAATAAAAAGGCCACTGCGTCAAACGTTGAATTCCACCTCGTTGGACAGGGCCGTGGGATTTGGTTTCCTACGCATCCAATCAAGGACTCAGAAAGCTTGGGCGATTTTCCTACTTTGTTCCACAGAGCACAGCACTTTGCAAAAGTTGAGCGCATTACCCGTTTGTAAATTACAGTTGAGTGAGGAAAGAATTTTAGTTAATGAATAATTATAATGAAATTTACTTACCGTTGAAAGTAATTTGTAATTCCATTAAATAAAATTGAAATTAGTTTTTCCAAATGATAATAAACATTCAAAAGTAGAAGTGTTATCTGCAATAGATCCACCTGTTGAAGAGCAAAATATGAAACAGTGCAAAAGTTTTTTCAAAAGAGAAATTGGTATTCATCACCATTTTCTTGGCTTCAACCTAAATTCATTTCAATTACTTCACCTGCTTACCATATTCGATAAGCTGTCTGACTTGCAACGATAACGACGATGATGTTAATCATGTATAGCAAGTCAAACTGAATTTCCTCTTTTTATAGCCCATTGCTTCTTGGCATCTACTTTCTACGGCATGGCGTGGTTGAGTAATTTCACAAATTCTTTTAGCACTTAATTGACATAATTTTCTGACCATGTATATTTTGCCTCAAGCTTGTAACAACTTCACTCAAGGTTTCCAGTAGGGATTATCTACCTTTCATTTATTGCTAGTTAACTGATCTGATAGTTAACTTTTTTGTATTAAAATTAATTAATGTCATTTACTCAAAGGGGATAATTATTTCGATAGTGATTAGTCAACAAGTGTGTGGCATTTCGTGAAATTTAGTTCGTAGTTTGAGGGCCATATTCGCATTTACAAATGTGAGAACAAAATAAAGTGGGAGCATTTAGCTAAGCTGGACGCACGAAATTGTCTCAACTTAATTAAATTCACTAAACTATTTCATATGAACAAGGAAGTATTATCTTGATGCTCTAGCTCTTATATAAAATACTACGACCTTTTTGTAAAAAAATATTCGTGATCGTTTCATCGCAACTCCTATTGTGACAGACTAGAAAGTAAGGTTAGCTTTCTCAATAACTCCTAATAACACAGTTTTTTACGGAACCTTTTACCGATTTGTATAACGCAAGTATTACATGATCACATTACTTAATTCGAGTACTTACTATTAGTGAAGCAAGCGGCGATGTCATATAGAAAAATTATATATTTCAATTTTCACTTTCTAACTACAGCGTCATAATTTATGTTTACGGACTAATCAACCTGTTGCGTTTAAACCGTTGCACCACTGTGTATCCACATTTACTGTTAGTGACATCGATCGCAACCGTAGGCAAGGAATTTGGTAGGTGGGTAAGCCAACGCTTATGAAAACTCATGGGAAGAATAACACCACTGTGGGCAAGAATCCCAGCTTGCTTAATCTGCTCATTTTTAGTATCTAAAAATTTAATAAGTTCAATCACATCTGTATAATTGTTATAATTGTCAGTAAATATCTTTCAATTTAATTAAAGCACAGTTTTTAGCACTAGTAAATTAATCGATGGAAGTTGAAAGGCAAGTAACTTCTATACTTTAATGATTCGAAATCAACATATGTATATACTGTTGTTTAATTCTGACATTTACCACAAGTGGAAGTGGATGTGGTAATAAAAACTCTCGGTCAGATGGCAGGTCAGAAGTTTTAAAAAGCATGTCATTTTTTAGCATTTGCATGTATTACTTGCATATTTGTTCTTAACTAGACGTCATCAAATTTAATCGCTGCCAATCATGGGTTTAAAATAATAAAAGATGAGTAGTTGCAATGGGTAGCTTTTGAGAATTTAAAATGCCGAAAATGTTGAGGATGTAGCAACACCACTAAGAATTGAAAATGTTAGCATGCGTTATCAAGTAGTGTGCGGGTACGTAGGTCTAGAGCACTCAATTAGTTTGAATCCATTTTATAAGCAACCACCAAGTTTTTAAATAAAATTAAACCAACTAGGAGTGTAAGAAGAACCTAGGGATGTGGAATCATTCGAAGCTTGACTTCTTTGCTTAACATAACAGCGTCTTTGTTTACTTATGTGACAAGTTAAATCCCTATTTTCTCCCTCATGTTAAACAAATATTCAGAGGAATTGCAAGTTAGAAAAGACGTTGGTCATTTCATAAATTACGCTAACCAATTACCAGTGAACACCATCAAAAGACGGGTCCATGATTTTTAATTCTTGACGAACATTGTCACGGTCTGGAACTACAGATAAATTAAACTGCCATCAAGGAAAGTGAATCAAAATAGAATAGCCTGATATATTTTAAACATTACTTGAACAAACTAAATAGCAATTCCAAATATTTTCAAACAAACAGATTCAGGTGCCAATTAGAACATTATAATTTTTAAATTTCGTCGTTCTCGTCGTCAACCCATTCTCAAATTGTGACCTAGATTCATTCACCCTAGATATCTTGGAATTCTATGAAACTGTAGCAAGTACCTTGTGGAACTTGTACTGCTAGCAATTGAAAGTTACAATTTGGTGTAAGAACATTTGAAAATGACGTCAAAAATATATGCTAAATTGGTACTAAAAACCAAGTCATTTTTTAAATTGCATTTCTTTATTAGTCGCAGCGGAATGTGAAGTAAAACATGCGCAAAAACATGCGCATGCAGTTAAAAGTTGGATGCGAACACTAATTGTCAAATAGTGTGCATCGGCAGATCGATTTGTTTAAATCATGCATCACAATATGAGCAAATGTCAGAATTTGCTAATGTAAATATCTAATGGTACATATTTTTAAACTATTTTCATTTTAGCAAATCTTGCCAGGAAGGCGTTCCGAATTCAAGTACTTGAACGAATCTGTAAAAAACTTTGTAATGCGCACATTTGGCACTTGCAGTATTGTACAGTTGAGATTCATGTTGAGGCAAATTCTCGACATGAAAATCCTAAATTTCTTTAATCAACTGTGCGCGTACCATTGCACAGCAGTTAATTTTATAACGGTTTCGAATTTCAAGCACGTCAATCATTACATTGTTCGATGTCATCAAACATTATTTTCGACACCTGGATCGTAATTTGGTGGCTATGTACGCCTGTTCTTCTGTAATTTTAAGTACAGTATAGTGGTGTATTTGCCGATGTGATACAATTGACAAGTTTCGTCATATTAAGTAGCATTTCGCAATAGTTGCATATGTACAAACAACGCAATGCATAAAATTAATTTTATGATCACCTGGTCAGTAAGTTGATATTTTAACAGCAAAACTCGAAAAATTTGATTTTAAATAACGAATAAAAATAAGCTCATTCTTCACCTCAACCGAATTAATTTTGGCTCACACAAAAAAACACTCGGTGGCAGTAGCTAACTGGTGTTAGTTTAATTCGCATGCTTCGGAAATGAATATAATGACGCTTTGGCTTACCAACGTGATAATCACGTTACGTGATGGAATAACCAGTGTAAAATAATAATTAAATAATAATTAATTAAGTTAAGTCTTAAAATATATCATACGCCAACTCGTGACAATGCCAACATTGCCTACCAAAACTCTTGCACGGTATCACATTCGAGTCTTTATGGACATTGACAACGTCAAACACTGATATTCAAAATTGACATTGTTTCACCGGGGAACCTGACATGACATGAGAACGCATGTAGATGATATGTCCATCAGTTTATATGAAATTATAGTCTACTTAAACAGGCACATCACAAGAGTTTGAATTACAAAGCTGGACTAAATTTTTATATCTATTTTGCGTTTTGCGGATCACAATGTTGACCGAACGTTGATCTCGATGGGAAGGGAGTGTTGGGCTGAATGCTAAGATATTGGGTAACGGGAAGTGGAGTAAAAAAGCGAGAGTTTGATCGATCATGATTTATTTTCTGAGATGGATTTAGAAAGATGGTTTCTATAGATATTTTGAATGAGTATCTTGTAACATTATTAATCTTATAGGTGCTCGTGGAAGCACATGGACCACCAAGTACCTGAAATGTCTCTGATTAGATATAACTTTTAATTTTATCCTACTTACATCCATAGTTCAATCAGAGTATTTCATCGCCACCAAGAAGGAAGATGGGGGTTACTGGTTTTTATAACTGCAGAGATAGTGCGGTCGTGCTACATCTGTTTACAATTTGGGGTGTTATATTTTTGAAACAGAGGGAGTAGGTTGTTGGGAAGCTGCATACTAGTAAAACAATAATAATGGTAATTGCTAATCCGTCGTTTTTATCATTGCACGCAATGTAAGTAATAAACATACAGGATTGTGACATTGCTGAGTTGCAATGGTTGTATTATTTGCGTTCTTCAAATTAACCTGGTTGAAACATTAATCATAAAGGCTTTGAAGAGCTATAAATTTAAGCTGGAATCAGTCAACGCGTTAAAGTAAACAATTCAATACCTATACTGGACATCCTGATGCTGTGAAAGTTTTAGTTAAGATAGATCTCAATGCAGTTTGATACGTAAGTGGAATCTAATCAACGAATTGGTACTTAGGCGTGGTTGAACATGTTAAATCACAAAACTATTTTAACTCATTTTTACATGTCATTGTTAGGATGGAAATGTTAATTGAACGGCGAACTCGAAGGAAATAGCGTCAGTGGTAACTTGCTTATATCCGTGAAATGAAAAATGTTGCTCTTTACAGATTCAAGTCCTACTCATTGACCCATATATTTTCCCGTTGGTCTGTTGTTCAATTTAAGTGCAATGTATTTATATGCCTAGGTATTCCACATTCACTAAGGACAACAATTACCGGACAGCGGTATCACAATTAATTTTTTAGTTGGGACATGAACGACGTCAATGCTAATCAAGTGTAATCGTTGTGCTATTCTGTCTTTTCTTCACAAGCGCAAAATATAACTGTAATACAAACTTGAATTTTAACGAAGAATATGTTTTTGATAATACAATGTGTGTATGTTTAAATCGTAATGTTTTGTCAGTGTGAAATCGCTTCAAACATGTCCAAAAAGGGTAGTCAATAATGATTACTAATTGAGTTTTGATTTTTGGAAAGGATGTGCATTTGATTAATTGTTGATCGAAGTATTAGTAATCCTTAAAGTAATACTTAATAATTTCACATTCTATTATCTACGATGGTGCATAGTATTTTAAATTAGTAAATGTGATTGTGTGATGAACTAAACAATATTCGAATGCTTAGATTTCTATTAAAATATGTGAGGAACATACCGTAGGGTGGAGGAAATGCCTATGTAGCACATGCGCAGGAGGTATGTAGTCAGCTATTCTGAATTCTGAGAACTAAAAATATGAAATGTTTAGAATTGCATGGTCACGTTACTAGGACATGTTCTCAAATTCACGATTAATTAAAACGGTACGTAAAAAAATCATGATTTAATAGTTTCTGTCCATGTACCATTTACACTTAGGCGTCATTATGTTTTATTTCAAGCCTGTAAGAATTAAAACCAAGCACAGGTTGTCAAGTTTCGCTTTGGCTAACGTGGTGTGAAGCTATAATTGACTGCTCTTGAGCCAAAACAACCAAGCGGCTTGATTATTCTATACTCATTCATCACAAAGTGAGCATAATGTACTCACGTGGATTCTCTCTCATTTTCTAACGCACGGGATTCCTTCAGCCACAACTTCTAAATTGAAGCAAATATTTGCATGTGACGTATTTCAAAACTCATTTAATTTTGAGTAATCTTGCCAATAAATAATTCTGAATTTAATACTTCAACGACTATGCACGCTCACACAACGTGCAAATTTAACACTTGAAACTTATGCAGTTGAGATTTAAATTGAGTTATATTTCCGACATATAAATAACAAATTTCATTAATCAACTTTAATGAACATACCACTGCATATTTCAACGTATTATTTCTCAACGTCTTCACAATCATAACATAATTTGAGGTCATCAAGCACTACTTTGCCACTTAGAATGTGCTTCGTAGGTGCCATGGATTAACTGGTGTTGAGGATCTATTTAAACAGCCCAATTGATAAACTTTTGTTCCTAAATATCATTGTAAACAGTTGTCACCTTAAGTAGCATCTTGTATTAATGATACACAAATTCCAGAACAGACTTATAATCCTTCGGGTTTTATCCTTGTCCCACGTATTGCTTTGCGCTTTCACATTCTTGATGTGTCCGTGATTTTGTGGTCCATGAAATAACCTTTTAGAATAACTCCAGTTTAGTAATGTGGCAAGTAATGTTAAAATAATAGACTGAATACCGCAGCTACAAATGATTTATCCGTGCTTTATATATCCAAGGCAGAACCTATATGTGCATTTTCTAATATCTGATGTTTTTTATTTATTTGCTAACTTAATCCTAGGGATACAACATGTTACTAGATTTTATTCTCAAATTTCTTCAAATATTGCCAACGTGCACTTGAACTTTGAAAGCGTAACAGAATGTAGTTTCAACGTCACAAATTATCGTTTCATGCTATGCGGATATTAAATTCGCTACAGATTCGTCGTGCAGAGTGACTGGTGGACAAAATGAAGATAGTTAAACGTTATAAAGCAGAATTAGTATTCCAGTCAAAGCCTATTGGTCTCATATAGATGCAAAGATGCTTCCCAGGTGTTCCTCCGGAATTGTTCGGTATTTTGAGTAATTTTATTTGCGAGCTGAAGTGACCCATTGATGCTGCCCATTTGGAACAGAGATTTGATGTTTCCAATGAGATTTTTGGCTTAGTTGCATTAGTTGCACAACGATGTTTAGTCGTCAATGTTACAACGGTAATTTCATCAAGACACAAGCTACTTACACTTAATATGATATGTGCCATTGTACATTGTCTTGGATACATATCAACCAGAGTCTAAATCTTATTCCTTGTGGTCTGATGATAAGCTTAGTGTAATCCTTTACGTATTCAAGAAGTTATAAACTTCTGAAAGGAAACGAACAGTGATGGAAACGGTCTCGAGTAACTGATAGTGGGAATTAAAACGAAATAAAATATTCTTACCAGATTTCCGCCCTCTATTGTGGTGCTATTTATCAGCACAAGTTGACTACGGAAATACACCTGTTTTCAAAGCAAACGAAACAAAATCAGGCTAGGAAATTATTATTGAAACGCCGTCTTATTTGACGTTTGACAGAGTGAAAATGTAGAGCCATGGTATGTACAAATTATGAAAGAAAATTTAAAAGCTAGAGTATTTTGATTCCGGGTCAAAATATTCAATTATTTGATTACCAACTTGATATCTGGGTGAACTACCTGCCTATTAACACATACATAAGTCGGTCTTTAGCAAGTTAACATATACTTTTGCCATATTTGGGCGCCACCAGTAAAGATACTAGTTCCGGGAAAGTTATAGCAGATCTTAGGTATGACGGGCGGCATCTCGTTTGGTAGAAGATAAAGTTGGAGTTTTGATTTGAGATTATTGGGACGGCAATGCGACAAAGTGTGTAATTAAAAAAAATATTGCATAAAGTTAGCATTCGAAGGACATCCGTCTTGCTCAGTCATATTTTATCGGTTGAGATGAATCGAAAAGGTGGACTAATGAATTCATAATTTGAAGTTTTATGTTATAAACAAATAATCAATTATTTAAAGAGAGTCATGATGATTTGATGATAACAAATAATTGGCCGTAACCACGAATATTTTGTAATGGCAGCATACTGGGTGTTCAACGCCACAAGTTATAATTTCGGTGCTGTACGACTATTGTCTGAAAATCAGATGCACCATTGTCAAGTGCTGTGTTTCTTTGAATGTGTCTCAGCTTTCAGTAACAACAATATATAAAATTTATTGTGTGAAAATAATGATGGCTTATTAACTATTTAAGTGACAAAGATTTGAACAACTTCAAACCGAACTTTTCCAATCCGCTTCCCTCAAAAACGGAACTGTGTCACGCTCTTCAAAAGATTCCCAGAAACGACACTTAATATAAGAATTGTTCTATAAAACGGTAAAAACATATTTGCAAATTGAAACTAATAACCTTCTAAGAAATAGCTAATACGAGCAGACGAGTGTCACTTTCTTTAGTCATCTAGAAATCTCAGTCGTTAATATCACTCCGTTTTCTCCAGTTGCTAAACGAGGGCACAATTAATGTTGCAAACTAAAACATTACTTGTATGATGAAAATATGTAACCTTGAGCAGGCCCGCTTAATTTCCCAACCTACAATAAATTGTCCATCGCTGAGCATAGGAAGGCAGTTTATAATTAGCAAAAGAAGCAATCAATGTATACGAATAAATTGTTTTTTTTTTATATTTCTTAAAAATAATTTGAAAATAATTCGGTGTTGTCACATTTCAATCGCTATTTTTAAATCTTTAGTCTCGATTCTGTGTAATGAAATTTCATTAATTAAACGGATTTCCCGTTAATTAATTTAGTTTACTAAGGCGTCCTACAATTAATAATATAATTTTAAGTTCACATAAATGGAAAACTTATTTGCATTAAATTAATTAATTAAAGTGAATCATAACCGAATAACACATATAATATCAATACTCCAACGCCACAAGGTAACATGGGCACGTCGAAATCTAGCGCACAGCCCAAGATAGATCGGGTTGCTTTTTCTTGATTTAAGAAGTAGTGATTGTTATCAAAAAGCCACAAGTCCAATAAGCCACAACCAAAGTTACTGCTAAACATACACTTTTCTTTCACTTTTGCAGTGGCATATAAAAGGAATTTGAGAACATAAAGTACTACTTCCGAGAATAGGTTCTATTTAGAAAATGTCAAGCACTGTTCCCTGGCATGTAATTTCGATTCTTACTTTTAAACGTCACTTTTAAAAATGTTACACACACCTGTCTGTCGTCATTTAAAACGTACCTAAGTATGAAATTGATTTAATTATAAAATGCAGCTTATGCTGCTTGCTTATGTTTGCTTGTATCAATGCATTGGTGTATAGCCAAACGTGTCGCTGCAATACATATGTATTTTGCACTCAAGAATTTAATTATTATATTACATAACTTTGCTTTTACCACTCCTTCACCATCATTCTTCACGCTCGTTACAAATGCATTAATATTTAATAGGATACACAAATAGAAGTGGCAGCATTTTGATTCCGTATTTTAGTGAATAAAATATTGAAACACAGTTGAAATATTTTCATAAATATGATTAAAAAATCAATGAGCTTGTTTGAAACTCATCCAGCTCATTCATAATTATAATTGCAATGTATTATTTCTGATGACACAACGTTGCATTATTGTAATCAAAAATTTTTGACCTGCAGTGTACAATCTTTCAAGATTCAGGAAATATATCCAGAAGGGAATTTAATGTTTCCAGTTTTTGCAATTCTTACAATTTCAGTTTCATACAATGAATATTAGCAATAATAGTTGTAAAAATATCAGCAAAGGTTTTTCTGTATACATTACCAATCCGGAACTACCTCGAGTGCTTAGCTCGCCGTCATTAAATATTATTACCACCGACTGCGCGTTTTCTAAAATCAGAGATTCGATGGAATATACCGTATTATGGTTTGTTTCACTATGAAATTAAAAATAATGAAAACAAGGATGGCTTTTAGTTGCAATGCTAACAATGTAAGCTTGCGATATGTACCGGTGAAGAAGAGATGCTAACGTAGAAACTTAACGCATTCCGTACATTCATGTTAATAGTTTAGAAAATCAGAAAACACGGCCTTTTACACCTTGTTCAACGTTTCTGCTTTGAGATACAAAATAACCGACATTTGTATAATTCGAATTTAATGATAAAATGTTTTTCCCTTCTGCTATTTTAAAATGAATTGCCAATACTGGATAAATTGTTATTAGACATATAAAATTAGATATGGACCTTGCGTATGTGTAAGTCGATCCCTAGGAACCTGGGGTAAAGCCTAATTTGAGTAAAGTCTACTATACGATATTGTGTCTGCAGTAAAGTTAATTAAAAAAGAATATGTGCTGATATAATTTCAGCGACGTCAGTGAGAATTAATGCGTTCGATTGCTGGTTGTAGACACAGGTGTACATGCAGTATGCATTTGAATCTTCGTGTTTGTATAGTAGTATTTGGTCAACTTCTTAATCCTTTTATTTTTTGTCATATTAGCGTAGTGCACAGTTTGAAAGACTGACAAAATTTGATTTTAATTAAATGACATGTAAAATCAAAACATTTTAAATAAAAAACATGTACGCCATTTTTTGTAAGGTGGCGGTTTGGTAGAAATGCATCTAGTGAAGATGCTGATCGTTTTTACTGGTGTGTCGGAAACTTGAAAGTGGTTTCTCGAACATGCCACTGTTTTTATCATTTAAAGTAGTGGACATTCAAACTAACCTACATTAACTATCCAATTGCAATTTTTCTCTAATTCAATACATGTACCCGTTGCAGTGGTAAATCCCTTGAAAAACTTCACAATTGAAGACATTAACGTTTAACGTTAATGCTTGAAATTATTAAACTTGATTGCGTTACTATTCCAAACCATTTTTAAGACTGCGCTCGATGGAAACACATGATATCAAGGTGGAGTACCGGAGTAAGGTCGCTGTTCCGGTGGCCACAGGAAAGGTAGTGGACATAAGGGATACCAAACCTGGTATATCAGATTTAAAACAAAACGACAATTTCATTGTTTGCTATGACTACAGATCGTGCTGCAATTCATATTTTATGGCTAGTCGTTCGTTCCATATGACTCTTTGTTGTGACCCTATTTACTTCTGAGCTGGTGAGGAGCATTGTTGTCATTAAGTAGTTTGCACGAAGAAACTAGTTGCAGTGATCCCAAGAGTGTTTGTCGATTCGATATAATGGTCAAAATATGTTACGCATTAAACCAAATGAATAGAATACCCATGTAGTAGTGAGGACATTGTTCAAGATGTCGACTCAACAACAATGCACCCATTTTATTGATTTAATTTGTACTTCATTTGAACACCGCCTTTGTGGCATCGACACATCTAGTAGATCAGTGTCGTTCGATGGCTAAGTTGTGAGCATAACGGCGTCTCTACTGGTCAATGCAAACAATGAAATCTATTGCTAGTGTATTAAAGTGGCAGAGTTTGGCATATAAATGAAATAAATACTTGCTACAGTGCGCGACACATTTCTTATGAACTCTGTGATGTTATCTAAAATACAACAAAGAATATTTGCAAATGCCGAGCGAAATTATTATTAATGAGTAACTCCACGACATATCAACTAGTAAAAGAACCGACTTTTGATTATTGAAAAACCGATTCTATATTTGAATTCCCCGGAAAAGCAGGAATTGCAGACATAGGATACCATGTAAAAAATTCATACCACTGGGTACTTTGATAAAGTATGATCTTCCGGTGGAATGCATTAATACATTCCCGCTTGTATTAATGTTAGGTTTCTTGCAAATTCAAGGCGTTCCAGTTAGCTTAGTCTATCATATTATCCAAACAGTAATGCGGGAAACGTTACTTATAATGTCAGGTTGGCCATAGTCTGTTTGATAAAGTCGCAATTTCAAGTTGTAAGTAAGAATCTTGATTACAACTCTTAAATGATCTTCAAGTCTTGATTTAATTTATTTTAATTTGAGATTGTTCGAACGGCATTATTGACATAATGTGGAACTGGAAGGAAATAGCTTTTAATGCAATCAGATGTATTGGATAAAGAGCGGACGTTTGCACAAAATCGGACTTTGCTAAATCGTACAACCATCACGAATACGATCAAATCGTATTGGTTGAGATGGATTATAGAAAATAATAAATTTGTAGCTTCAACTATTATGTTGAGTCGATGGTGGTCGATGTGTTGATAATGACGGAGAATTGGCCACAACTTATTGTTAGTCAATTTGGTGATGACGCAAAATGTGTCTTCAACGTCATCTATTTTAAGTTCCATCAAATCTGATGATTATAAATGTATAAGATGCAACTGGCGTTCTATTCGTTTGTAAAAATAAATTACACCATAATTTGATATTACAAATTTGTCTCGGCCTTGAAATGCTTAGCTCCAAAGTAAATTAACGAATTGTACGACGATCCCCACTACAACTTCTAGTCTACAAGTCCTCTGCACTAAAATAAAAAACGATCCCGTTTCGAACTAGCCTTCCACAAAAATGTTTAATTTAAAATTATCTTTTGAATTGTGTGCGGATTGATTGGACCATTTCGACATTTTAGTAATATTAGCTGATGTGGCTCAAGTCGTTCAATGTGTTAATCTGTACAGTATTTTGTGGAGGATAGAGAATCTACATTTTGGGAGAAAAGATTAGTTTCAATATAAATTTCGTGTTGTCGCTGAATTCATTAATGCAAGCTATCCATTTGGCGTGTACTAAGAATCTAACAAGATCAAATGAGCTGCCAATTCGAACATTGTAATATGAAAATTTCTTCTTTCTTGTCAAGCCCTATATAAATTTGTAGTCGAAATTCATTCATCGTGTGTATCTGGAGATTTTATAACACTTGTTAATTCCCTGCAAAATATGTCCTATTAGCACTTGAACGTCACCATGGGCTATTTCAATCTCGTTGCAATGAAGTGTGCGCTAAGGTTGTTTAAGACAGCTTTTCTTACGATTTGGGTGTTTAGCAGTATGAAGCTAGTAAAAGTGAATGTTGTAATGGAAGTTACAATGCGTTCTCACTCGGAGCGAAAGGCAACAAAAAATAAAATAAATTGCTACCCCCTTTATTAACTACCGGAAGCATGAAATGCTTGAAAGGTAGTTATAGCGATTGATCTGTTTGTCTGTCTGTCCGTCCGTCCGTCTGTCTGTCTGTCTGTCTGTCTGTCCGTCAACACTCTAACTTCCCTCCACGTTGACCGATTTGGCTCAAATGTGGCATAGTGGTACCTTGGGCCAAGGCCACGTTCCCTATTGATTTTCAGCCATGTAGCTTATCAGTGACCGGAAGTAGGGGCGTCGACCTCTTTGAGGTGGTGTGGGTCAAAAAATCGTCAAAAAAGTTTATTGTGGAAATGAATAGAGGAGTTCAAGACGATAATTTTTGCAATTGCATAATGGGTCAAATCACTCCCTTGTCGTCAGGGTGGAGCCTGGAAAGGGGGAGGAGTTTCCGACCACAATTTTTTTATTGCGTAAATTCAATGGTAAATTCATTTTGAGCTTACAAGACATATTGAAAATTGTCAAATGCGTATTTTGGTTGTTAATTGGACATACATCGAACTTCCGGTAGTTATGTATTAAAGGTTTACACCTTACTAGTTTATACTAGATTAGAGTAGAATATTGGAAAGTAGAATGAATGATCAAACTGATTACAACTGATTAGATTTTTAAAATTTGTGTTAGTAGAAAACGTGTACGCTATTTTCCATTATATGGTCGTGCGGTGAAATTAAATGTGATATATGTTTAATTGATACTTGTTTATGAATGTGAGTGTCATCGGTTTGGAATTTAGCTTTAGTTCATATAACAATAAGATTAAATGATTTCCATTGTTCACTGTTTGTTCTTAAATTACATATGTTGATGCTAAAATGCTTTTCTGATTTTTTCGCAAAAATATTGTTGACTTAAACCACAAATATTCCATAAATACCACAACACGATCGACGTGCTTAATGTGATGTATCTATAGATTCGATGCTTCTAGAAAGATGGTGTATAGCGGTTCTGGAAGATCCACCGAAATAAATGACTATGAGAGGAAAATTGTGGATATATTATTTTACATTTCTTTCAGCATGAAGAATTTTCCCCAAAGAAACTTCAGCAGCGCAGCTATGGAAACTCACCGTAATTACTACACGTATTCCTTTGGACTGTAACGATAATCTGTGACAATGATACCATTTTAATTCTTTAGCGCCATCAAACATTCTTGTAGCAGTTAAATTTTTTCTGCTCCGCCAGATAACGTTGATTTTGTGTTGGGTCAATTTTAAATTGGAATGTCAACCGCTTCAAATCGGTTAACAAAATCATGTTCATGTTATCGTATAACATGATAACCTAAATTTTCAGCAAATCATACAAACAATGTTGCGTTTATCATTTTTAGTGGTTCGTTAGCTTTGAAGCTGGAAAATGAGACATATACATCTTTCTTCCGTTCTGTCACTGTTGCATTTCACGAAGCTTTATTCTTGGACTACCGTGGACGCAATTGCGAATCATGGCCACTGGAACTATAATGTTAATAAGAATGGCTTTCACTCCCGATTCTGCCAGGCCATTTGATTGAGGGTAGTGAGGGGAAGAAGTAGAATGACTAATACCCCAAGTCCTCGCCCACTGCTGAAATTCTAGTGAGGCAAATTGTGGTCCGTTGTCACTTGAGATCTTCTCGGGGATGCCGACATCTGCAAACCACTGCTGTAGAAGTGTGATAACGGTGTTAGTAGTGCTGCTGCGACCACATTTGCCAATATGAAGGAAGCCTGATAAGCGGTCCACCATGACCAAATACTCGTATCCGGAAAATGAAAACAGGTCCACTCCGACGGATTGGAAGGGATATGATGGCGCTGCTTCAATGTACATAGGTTCCTTTTGCTGTGCAGGTTGATGAACTGCGCACTCCTTACAATTGCGTACGATATTCCGTATATCGTTGGTCATACCCGGCCAAAAGATAGCCTGCCTTGCCCGACGCAGCGTCCGATCCTGACCCTGATGGGAGGCATGCAAATTCTTCAAAATAGTAGGCCTGAGTGTTGACGGAATGAGTAGTCGTGTACCCATAAAGATGAGATTGGCTTCAACTGAAAGATCATCCTTAACCTTCCAGTATGGCTGCAAATCGGAATCCAATGTTTTTCTCTGGAAATCCTTTTTCGATGACGCTGCGGAGACGCTGGTACTCAACGTTGAGGTCTGCTGCCTGTGCTACTCCACTAAGAATGGGATCCGTTAAAATGCAAGATTCGCCATCTTTATCGTGAAGCATAGCAAGTTGTAATTGGGCGGTATCAGAGTCCAGTTCATGCTTCAAATCTTCTGAATCGGGATCTGAGACGGGATGACGGGAGAATACGTCAACCACTGTGTGCTTAGCACCAGCTCTCCATACGGCGTGAGGACGAAATGAGGACAATTTTTCTTTCATTCTTTGTAAGCGGGGATTGTCCACTTCATCCAGGGTTTTAGAGTTGATTATGGGAATCAATGGGCGGTGGTCAACCACGAGCTCAAAGGGATTTCCCAATAGGTAAAGTCGGCACTTTTTAATTGCCCAGCAGACAGCCAACATCTCCACTTCGGATGCACTGTAACGGGATTCCGTGGGAGTGACAAACGGGGATCCTGCTTGGAGAAGTTTCCAGTTGCCGTCAGGCTGTTGTTGCCAGAGTGCATAACCCAATCCCTTGGATTGTGCAGCGTCTGTTTCCAATCTCAATGGCTGACTGGGATGGAAGTGGCTAAGAACCCGAGGGCTGATGAGCTCTTTAATAATTGCGTCGAAAGCGCGTTGTTGCGCTGCCTCCCAAATGAACACTGCTGATGAGGAGAGGAGTGACCGGATGGGGATGGCAAGTTCCGTAATTTTATGGGAAAAGGCTTCAAATTGTTGCACGAGTCTACAAAATGAGCGCACGTCCGTCTTGGAAGCTGGAACTGGGAACTTGGACAACGCAGAGACGAGATGAGGCGATGGCGTGTATCCGTGGCTGGTGATCCGATATCCACACCAGTCGACTTCTGATTCGGCCAGAACGAGCTTCTTTGCGTTAAGGGTGATGCCGTGGTCATTGCACCGTTTGATCACCTCTCTGACACGTCGAACGTGTGTGCCGTAATCTTTATCATAGATGTCTTCAACAATCTTTGCAACGTTGGAGATGCCTTGAAGAACTTCATCTCCGCGGCGGTTGTGTTCGTCGCCGGCAGAGATCAATCCCATGACGTTTCGTAGGTAACGATAGCTCCCCCAGGGTGTGATGAATGAAGTTAGCGTCTTGCTTTGATCATCCAGTTGTACTTGCCAGTACCCGTGTCGAGCGTCTAGCGTAGTAAAGTAGCAGTTTCCGGGTGGAATACTTGCAACTACTTCTCGTGGAACTCGTACTGGATACGCTGGTCGGCGAACGAATTTATTCAATCCGGTGAGGTCCACTGTGATCCGGGGTTCTGATGACCCCTTCTTCGGTGCCACTACCATTGGATGGCACCAGTCAACCGGTTCTCCAACAGGAACGGGTTCAATTATTCCTTTTTCCACCATCGAATCCAGTTGTGTTTTTACTTGGTCTCTCTAGTGATAGGGAATCGTGTGTGCTTTATAACGCTTGCATGGAACCGCACCGTCTATGAGTTTGATTTTCATTGGCGGTCCATCCATCGGCCGTAAAACTGTATCATTGAAGGCAGCTGGAAATTCTTCTATGATGGACTGCTTCAATTCATTTTTGTTCTGACTGGAGGAAGGAGCGATTGGCTGGACTTCCTTTTTTCCAGTTGAAATGGCCCCAACTGATGATCCAGTGATGCGGGAAAGTGGCCATTCTTCATCGATAAAGTGTATTTCAGATATCGTATAGTCCATGCCCCACCCACTTTTGTGCATGTCAACATATACTGAATATTTGCTTGCTTTCCACTTCACACTAGTGGGTGGGGCATTAATTTTACTAAATCTGCAATACACTTGTTTGGAAACCCCAGTGTATACATTTTCAGCGTCTAATTTGAATAAATGCATTTTTAAAACATTGCCCGGCCCCAATGATAAAAGGTGGTGGGGCTTGTGGAAATGACATTATTTGAAATCGGCAGGTTCGAAACCACCGGTGAACTGTGTTTCAGCTTGCTATACCAATATTTTGACAACCACCCACTTTTCCACTTAACTACGGCAAAGCGCATACTTAAGCACTGAAGGACCCCTTAATTACCTTTGAAATAATTATTTTAAAGCTTAATTACGCAAAACCGTACGTAGGTACGCAGGATCTGATAACGGTTTCCCATGTACGAAGAGACGGAGATTCAGATTCTGCAAAGAGATTTAGCGTACCTCTGTGCGAACACCTTCAAAAATTAACTTTTATTTAAAAAATGTCATAATTTCATAGTTTTTGTTAATTTTCATGTCGAAAATTTAACTTTTTCGACTTGAAACATTTTTTATCTGAAAATTCAGGTCGAGTTTGTGTATAGAGCATTGAAATGTTGTTAACTTTCCACGTTTAAAAATCTCAACACAAAATTGATTTTTAGCCGAAAATCAGTCACTGTAAGCCTATGTGCAATGCTTTACTACCTCGAGTGCTTAGTTCGTCGTCTTCTAATATTGTTCCTACCGGCTGCACATCTTATAAATTCAAAGATTTGATAATATCAATCTTTGCTTTAGTGAGAATTAAAAAGTAATGTAAACACGGAAGGCATGTTGTAGTGATACTAACACTGCCACCTTGGAATGTGTTTCAATGAAGAGGAGGCATACGCACACGTAAGAAACGCACATGACATGAAATAAAATTCATCTCTCCGAAACACTACGAGAAAACCTGATTGAGAAAGTTTTGAAACTGCCTTTAATATTTTAAAATAAGATGTGGATGACCAAGCACAGAAATTCATTCGTAATTCGTAATTTCACTTGTCTTTGTACTTAACATCTACAAAGCCTTCATGAATTGGGATAAATTATCCTCAAAATCGGGTTAACATGTCATCTCAATTTGGATAGTTTCAATCTAAAATGAGTTGAATCCGAAAACTAGAAAAAGCTTAATTAGATATGCTAATGTTCGAATGACAATGAGGATGCAAACTGAATTTGATACTTATCATATTTTCCAAATTAAGTTCCTACAAATGAGTACCATTTGTTGAATAAATTAACACTAACACAGTTTTCTTCAGTAAAACAACTTGTATCGAAACCACACCTAATCACAATGCTCCAAATCCACCTTTTAAGGGGATTTACAATCCGCTCCTCCGTTTTTACAACACAGGCGCCAATGTCACTCAATGGATTCCAAATTACAACTGAACTAGGAAGTACCATGCAACTTTTTTATGCATAAAGTTAACGGTTCAACGCCACAAAGTATCATTTGGTGCCGTGTGAGTAGAATTAAAAGAAAGGTTGTTCAATTCACAGTAATGGGTGCCGATTGCGGAAGTGTCTCACGTTTAATAAGACTCAAATATTGCAAGGTTTACATCATTTATAGTTTAACTGCTGCGATAGTTTAATGAAAATGCCGATATCATAAACTGATATGAGAGTACACACAAATATTTGAGAACTTTCATATGCTAGCGTCTACATCATTCTTTCAAAAATAGTAAGTTTTTACGCCTTTCAAGTTGTTGGTTTAAAAGTGTATTAAATTTATTAACATTTTCGAAAATCGCAATTAACTTATTTATAAATGTACTTCGATCACTAAAACACGACATAACCATTTGGATATATGGTTAAGAATAACGGATTCCGTGACCCACTTAGAAAATACCGTCGTCTATTTTGCTCAATCAACTCCAGTTGCAAATCTGATTGGTAACTGAAATGCAAATATATTTATGAAATTTGTCGATAAATGGTATGCCCTATTAACAATCTTTGAATGCAACGGTGTCAATTGCATTAGGGGTCACTGAAAAAAAATAATAAAGAAAAAGGATTTGCAGACACAGATTATCATCCGGTTGCTTCATTCTGAAATTGATAAGCAATGATTGTATTACTTGCCTATATAAAATTTAGTTAATTCAAGGACATATATGCTTCTGGTTAGGACTTCATTGAAATTTTAGTATTAGCCAATAAAAAATACGCTTTGTTAATATTTCAATGGGGTATAAGTGGAAACAGTCATGCCCCGAAAGTACCGTAAACAAAACTATTTTTTGAATTGTTGTTACGAGTCCTAAGCCTGTAATTACAAATATTTCAAAATACGCTGATTGGTTATATAAGTAACTTTCAATTTTATCCTTCTTACAACGATAGTTTCATACTGACAATGAGTATTTCTGCGCCACCAAAAGCGTTAGTCAGAATTGGTGGTTATCATACGTTCACAGGTGGTATAGGAATGCGTCTGCGTTTAACAAATGAGAAGTTAAAGTTAAATAATCGAGAAACACTAATAACTGGTAATCCCTTCGTTCTAATTTTACCTTCAATGTACGTCTTATATTATTTCACACGCTATTCGAATAATAAAGAGACTAAAGGTTTGTGATATGCTAATTTGCAATGGGCGTATGATTTGCATTTTTCAAATTTAGCCTGTTGGGACTTTAATCATCACGGCATTGAAAATGCACAAGTCAAGTCAAGTCAATTTACTTTATGCATTCATAAAGTAAACATTTCAACGCGCCATTATTGAACATCGGGATGCTGAGAAGTTCTGAGTTGACTCAGGTTACAATGGTCGGTTTGTCGTAAGTGTAAATAAAAGTTTGCGTTGGTAAAGGCGTGGTAAAGCAAGCTCAATTTTTTTGGAAAGGAAAACATATCGCAGTACATCGTCAAGCCCGTAGTGAGTGATTATTTGAGATGGCGCCAATGTAGTCATCATCGCAATCATCTTGCAGTACATACGTTTGAGCTGTTAAAATAAAAGACTATTATTCTTTTTCAATCTGTTTTTTCCAAACAAGCTCCCGTATGGACAAATTATCACATTTGAAATTAAACTCATACAGCATATTCCGAAAAACCTGACTACATGTGTCACAATCGGGTTCTCGATTTTGCCAATGCAGTCGTCGACGTTACTCAGTGAACTCCACAACTTATTCGTACGGTTCATATAATTATTTTAAGTTTAAGGGCCACTAACTACAATTCCGTGCTTCTTGAGTAGAATGTGACAATAGGTTGTGTCCACCTCTATCCATCAATATTTACTTTGACCTGTGGGGCAGGTCAATATTTCAATATGAATTTAATATATAGCTAAAATATAGATAGATATAGATATAGCTATAGTATATAGCTAAAATATAAATTCATTCAATTTCTTGACGAGAGAATGCGCACACTGTTGACTAGTCACACACAGTCATGATAAAACATTTTGCCAATTACCAAAAATTTGTTTGAGATATTATATGGGTGAGTGCCTCCGAAGTAGAAGTCTTAGATTTTTATAATTGAAGTCTCTACATTTCTATAAGATGATATTGCAATAAAGACGAACAACCCGAACGTTCTTATCCAATATGAATTAACGTATTCCACTGAGCAAATTCTGACCTATCCGTAATCAGTGTGGCTTAAACTTTGTTTAAATTTTGATGGAGGACAGAAAATATCTAGCTTTTGTATATTGTGACAGGTGGGCGTAATTCTTTATGATTGACCTGCCATCCCTGGCATTTATGCACTTAATTTGAACTATGCTAAATCAAGTGCAATGAAATATTGATTGAGTAGAGGATTATTTATTTTGAAATAAACTATCGCACGAAATTTTATAAAGTTTACAATTATAATTATTTGTTTGCCGAATTTTGACTCTACAGGGAAGACTGAAAAAGCCCTGTACTAGTCGTATTGACTATTGTGAGAAGAGTGGTTCAGATATTTTTCCGTGAGCTCTGAGATTATTTCAGAGCCCAATCCTGTCAATGTTGTTTCCTCGTGGTACATGTCATTTGGTTTTGGTAGGTAGGTGACTAACCGTGAGCTTACTCTATGGGTGCTATAAACTCCCCCGGCGAAGGCGACGATTCTCGAACTTGGGAGATGGAAGCGTCGTCTCCTTCTGAAGCCCATGATGGAGCACACGGTAGTCGATTTGTTGACGAGGTCGTAGCGCATACTGGTGCGTAGGAGTAGTAATATCGGCAGGAACTTGGGCTGGAGGAAGCTGATTGGAAGATTTCTCACGGAGACGGTAGGGACGAAGCATTTGTACATGAAGGGGTCCTCGTTTTGTGCCGTCATCGAGGGTGACTTCGTATGTAACATCACTAATGACCTTGCTGATTGTGCCTTTGTCCCTGTAGAGGGGACAGAGACCGGAAGTAATTTTCTTCTCCTTGCTCGAAAGTTGTGTATTTTTGATGCTCACATGGTCGCCAAGCTGGAACCTCTCGTCGCGATGATGTTGATCATAATTTTGTTTTTGTTTAGTTTGAGCTGATTCCAAGTTAGCTTTGGCTTTGTGAAAGACATCTTCAAATTCTGAAAAACGAGAAGAAAAACAGTTATCATTAGTCTTGTTACTATCGTCCAGGAGCTCATCATCATTCGGAGACGTGACGTTGTCGAATGGCAAATTTGGCTCGAGATTGAGCAGTATTTGAACAGGAGAATATCCGGTGCTATCGTGAGTTGACGTATTTATTGCCAATTGAAAAGCTGGTAGGTATTCAGGCCATTTCGAGTGGGGCTTTCCGTCCAAAAAACTTCTTATCATTGTTTTAACCACTCTGTTCACTCGTTCTGATTGGTTGGTCTGAGGATGATAAGGAGAGGAAAAGGAATGCGCCACGCCCCAGCGTTTGCAAAGTGTTTCCAGTACTCCAGATTTGAAAGATGTGGCATTATCTGTTACGATGTACTTGGGAGTGGTGAAACGGCAGAACAGTTCTCGTTCAATAGTGTCTCCAATATGTGCAGCAGTGGCATCTTTCAGTGGTAGAAGCTCCACGAATTTACTGAAAGCGTCAACAATCACTAGCACATATGAGTAGCGATTGGGGTGAGATGTGGTGTAGGGTCCCAAGAGGTCAAGGTAAAGTGTGTGCCACGGCCTAGTAATTTGCTTTAAGCCCATCTTCCCCGGTGGACTGGTGTTTGGGTACTTATTACGCTGGCACAGATCACAAGTCTGAACGTATTCCTTAACAAATGTTCTGAGACCTGGAAAATATGCACGCGAGCGTACCTTTTTCAGCGTCTTTTCGAAACCAAGGTGACCCGCAGTTGGCTGGTCATGGAGGTTCTTAAGCACTTGATCGCGCAAAGAGGTTGGTATTAGAGGAACGAATTTTCCTGTTGACAGCTTACGATAAACAATGCCACCGATGACGGAAAACTTGTCAGGCTCCTTCAGCGAAAGTAGCTTACAATTTGGATCTTTTGATTGTCCTGATTTGATGAGGCGCTTGTCCAAGTCACAGGATAAGGTGAATGCGGCATTAAGACGTAGTTCTTCTGTGTCGTCCTCAATGTGCGTGGCTCGGCTGAGATAGTCACAAACGACATTGTCCCGACCTTTGATGTGGGTAATCGATGGACTCCATTCCTGCAGCTTCATCGCCCAGCGCATTAATTTGGTGTTTGTATTCTTCATGCTCTCCAAGTAAGTGAGAGCCTGGTTGTCTGTCTCGATGGAGAAATTAACTCCGTCCAGGTATTCAGCGAAACGGTCAAGGGCAAAGATTATGGCATATGCTTCTTTCTCCAAAGCAGAGTAGTTGGTTTGGGCCTTGCTAAATGACTTACTGGCGAAGCATATCGGTCGTTCAGCGCCCGAGGTGTCAACTTGAACAAGCATGGCCCCGAGGCCCCTGTCTGCAGCATCCGTTCTAAGAATAAAGGGTTTGGAGAAGTCTGGGTGTTGTAAGATGACGTCGGTGGCAAGAGCTGTTTTTAGTTTGGTAAATGAAATGTCAGCGTTGTCGTTCCATTGAAATTTGCATTTGCCTTTGAGGAGGTCGTAAAGCGGCTGAGCAAGTTCAGCCATCTGTGGAATGAAGTGCCGGAACCAACCAACAGCGCCAAGAAATCCCCTGAGTTGTCGTTTTGTTCGCGGTTTTGGAAGCTTGATGATTGCATCCACTTTTTCCGGATTTGGTTCAATTCCTTGTGATGAAATAATGTGACCCAGAAATTTCACTCGGTCTCGTCCAAAGTGACATTTCGTACTGGATACTGTTAATTTCGCCTTCTTCAGCCGATCCAATACTGCTTGTAAATGTAACAAATGTTCTTCAAAGGACTTTGAGAATATTAATATGTCATCCTGGAAGACAAATGTGAACTCCTCGGTACCTTCAAGAATCTTATTCATGAGGCGCTGATACGTTGCAGGGCTGTTCTTCATGCCCTGTGGCATAACGTTGTATATATAAGAGCCTTTCCTGGTTTGGAAGGCTGTAAATTTCTTGTCGCTCTCCCGCATAGGAACTTGCCGAAAGCCTTTCTCACAGTCCATCGTGCTTAGGTATTTTGTTTCGGAGAGAACGCGCAGCATGTCTGCAATCCGTTTCATGGGGAAGCGGTCAGGAATAGTTAGTTGGTTAACGTAGCGAAAATCGTTAACTAATCGCCAATCTCCATTTGGTTTTGGTCTTAACACAATCGGTGATCCGTACGGCGAATTTGATTCTGAGACGAGTCCTTTTCTGAGCATGTCGTCAACCAATTTTTCAATGATTTTGTGCTTTTCTTCGGAATACGGATACGGTTTAATCCGCTTCGGCTTATCTTCAGTCACATTTACTTCATGCTGTAGCACATCAGTCCGTCCAAGTGTGGGTGCATTTAAGACTGATGGGAATTTGTGTAGGAGCTTGTCAATGATATCCTTTTCCCATTCTGATAAAATTTGCAATGCCCTGATGTTGTTGCTGCTGTTATCTTGAATTTGAAAGGCATAGCGTACGTCAGGGCCTCTGTCTTTGAACCAAAATTGCATGGATTCGAGATCAAGTTGAATACCACTATTGCGAAGGAAATCCATTCCCAGCAGCATCACAAATTGGCAGTCCGGTAGAACGACGAATACATGCTTGAAGGTTTTGTGACCAATCCGGAATTTAAAGCTGATTTGGCCGGAAGGATGTACGATATTTCCATCAACTAATTTGATTGCTCCTCTTGTCCACTTCTTTAGTTTGCGGCGTTTGTAAATGCGCGGATCACTGATAACGGATACGTTAGCGCCGCAGTCTACTAAGCAATCGCCTTGTACTCGCTCGGTTGTGAGAGAGCGTTTATTTCTTAAGAGCAAGTTTACAGGGATAATCGGCAATTGATGATTGTTTAATTTATCATAAGAGGTGTTAATGTAAAACGAACCCGTACATTTTGAAGCTGGTGGTGGTTCAGGTGTCGCGTCGTCTGCATCCGACTCCGACGTTGGGGTTGAATGCCCATCCTCTGTTGTTGTTATGACTACAGCTGAGTTGACCTTGGGTGCTGTTGATTTCCTTGGGCAGGTCGAAGAGGAATGATTGTCACGGCCACAATGTACACATGAGCTCCTTGTGGTTTCAGTTTTCCCACTGGGATGACTATTTACAGCTGAGAACGGCTTTTTGTAGGTCGCTGTATCTGGGCTGGTAAATTGACGTCTCTTATCGAATGAATTGGCATTGGAGCCTGGCTGTGATAGTGGTGTCTCGAGCTTTTGTGCAAATTGTATGAGGTCATAAATGTCCGTGGGATGATAGGCCATCAGATGAGGAGCCAAGTGCGGTAAAGCTCGTTCGGAGATAAAATCCAATATTATTTTAGTATTGGATATGTTATGGCCGCGGTGTAGTTTCAAATACTGGAGCTCCAGCTCCATCGCGAAAGTTGCAAAGTTCTCGTTCCTCTGTTGGCGACGCTGCAGTAGTTTCTGCCATGCGGCGTTAAAATCCGTTGGGGTTCCATACATGCGCATGAAGTGAGTAGTAAATTCCTGCCAATTTTTGACTTGCAGTTTAGCACGGTTCCACCATAAGTTGAGCTCTTTGTCTTTTCCAAACACTTGTTGGAGGTGGTGGATGCGTTCATACGGTGGAATTCGCCGTTGATGGAAGTACAGATCAAGTTCCTCGAGGAAGTGATCCGCAGTGTTGATGTGAGGGTCAAACCGTGGTGGGGGAGCTGTGGACGGCTGAGAAAAGATGACTTGTTGAGGGTGCAAGAATGATTGATTTCCGGCGTGGTTTGGAGGAGCTGTAGGTGGTGTGACTGGTGATGGTGGTGGGAGTATCCACCCTCCTTTGCTAAAATCCATAGGTGTTGATGTAGGTTTCAGGTCTGATGTTTGTAGTTGTGGATGGGAAGGTGGTGTTGGGGTTAAAGGCAGGCGTCTTTCTAAATGTTTGTTTAATTTATCGAGGAAGGGCCTAGATACTTTCTCCCCAGACATGAAATCTTCCACACCATTGGAAAACTCCTCGATCGTTTCAAAATCTTCACGAATTTTGTGGAATTTTTCGTCTAGATCCTTACGTAGGTTGTCCATAGCTACTTGAACATCTGTCAGTTTTTGAGTTTCGGAATGAAGGGATTTGGTGATCTCTTTATATCTGAGGTCATGTCGTTGATTCACAAATTCAGTGAAACTACGTGCATCTTTCTCCGCGTCCGCTATCTGAGCTCGGAACTTATCGCACAGCTGCTCCATTTCCTTTTTCAATTTTCCAATATCCTTGGAATAGGTTGGCGGCGGCTGCATTGTTATAGTTGAGGTAGGAGGAACTGGAGAAAGTGGTGATTGTTGTTGTTCCTTTGATGATTCCTGCCCAAAGTCGCTCCATAGCCAGCTCCAGAATCGGTTAAACATCAGGTAGCAGTAATGAGTGACCACAAGTGTTATAATGGGCATAGAGATTATGAACCATATTTGGAACTCCATTATAGAGCTGGGAAAGAAGTACTGAAAAGGGGTGGTTTTATTGTACACTCCCATTTTTCTGACATTCCTCTAAGCTAATGTCTATATTGTCTAATAATGGCACTAATCACAATTTGTTAGTTTCAAGTTGACCCTATTCGGCACCATTTGTGACAGGTGGGCGTAATTCTTTATGATTGACCTGCCATCCCTGGCATTTATGCACTTAATTTGAACTATGCTAAATCAAGTGCAATGAAATATTGATTGAGTAGAGGATTATTTATTTTGAAATAAACTATCGCACGAAATTTTATAAAGTTTACAATTATAATTATTTGTTTGCCGAATTTTGACTCTACAGGGAAGACTGAAAAAGCCCTGTACTAGTCGTATTGACTATTGTGAGAAGAGTGGTTCAGATATTTTTCCGTGAGCTCTGAGATTATTTCAGAGCCCAATCCTGTCAATGTTGTTTCCTCGTGGTACATGTCATTTGGTTTTGGTAGGTAGGTGACTAACCGTGAGCTTACTCTATGGGTGCTATAATATGTATCAGAACTATTTGCTTGGTATCCTCGACATCGTCCCCTGCGCTTATCTACTTTCTTAATTACCTCCATTCCTTTAGATACAAACTTAGGGACGTCTAAGTGATTCATGTAAAGCCTAAGAAAGTATATAATTGTAACGTGATGAAAACAGCGCAAATTATTATTTTCATTCCGTGCGAAATACGAATCAACTGGAGGTTAAAAACTTATATTACAATGGAAAGGATGAAACACAGCAGCTAAATCGTCGTTTGTATTCCAGTAAACGCCAACCATACCTCCAAACAAAATATTACCTGCAGTTGATTCATTTCAAAAAATTATCTGCAGCAAGTGTCTTTACAACCTTTGATTTCTTTATTATTTGCAATAGCAGCTCTGCGAGCACAGTTCAGAACAACTGGACAATATTGATGGGATAGTTAAAAAAATTTTATTAAAGCATTTTATTAAATATCACAATGACAGATATATAATTCTACGACATCCGATTTTTACAAACTTTTTTCTACATAAAATTATGCAGTTTTCCAACGTTTGTTCCAAAAAGAAAAGAAATTAAATTAAGCAACCCGTCACCAGGAGTTAACTAATATTCAAATCAGCCGGTGTGGTCAAATGTACCATCGACATCTATGGAAAATGAACCGACTCCATTTTGTCATTTCATCAATACAGTCGTCCGTGTTACTCATCAATTCCAGGTACATTTACAAGTTGAACATCGATTAAACTATTGTTTTAATTCTAATGCAGTACTTTATTTTTTATTAACAAATATGAGTTGCATCGGCTGATGCTGAAAAAGATGTTCACAAAAATATTAAACGTTCTTATTTTGATCATTTCAATTATGTTAACTGTCAAATATTGTTCCATCTGATATTTCCTCAAAATCTTCTTCGTCTTCTAATCTTTTTCATTAAACTCATTTTGTGGCTAATTATTTGTATTACATGGCTTTGTGTAGTGAGCAAATTGACTTATGAGCTGGAAAAGGCACTGGTCTCAGTAAAGAGGAGTTACTAATTGTCAAAAACTAGAATTTTGGGTAAAATAATATCGAAAACATGTCGCAGCAGATCGCCTGTAGAGAACGATGTATTATAGGTAGAGCCACTATCTCTTTTGCAATGGAAAGAGGAAAGAAGTATCTAACTAGGTTTTCCTCAGTTTTTTCGAACTCCTAAAAACAACTTCAAAAAACGTACCTAAACGTTGTCAAAAACCGGATATCACCAATGAAATTTCCTTCATAAAAATATTATTTTTTTGGTTCACGATTTCAGATTTGGTGTTAACATGCGAAAAATATGCAGGAAAGTTGTACTCTTCATTGTATTAATAATTATTGACAATCAAAAATATTGGAAAAAATCATTCAATATATAGCGTTTCTGCATATTTTTCGCATGTTAACGCCAAATCTGAAATCGTGAACCAAAAAAATAATATTTTTATGAAGGAAATTTCATTGGTGATATCCGATTTTTGACAAAGTTTAGGTACGTTTTTTGAAGTTATTTTTAGGAGTTCGAAAAAACTGGGGCAAACCTAGTTATATATTTCTTTCTTCTTTCCATTGCAAAAGAGATCGTGGCTCTATCTATAATACATCGTTCTCTACAGGCGATCTGCTGCGACATATTTTCGATATTATTTTACCCAAAATTCTAGTTTTTGACATTTTGTGTCAAAATCCTTGTACCGATGGGTTTATTAGCACACATTCTTTCTATGTATACGAAATAGTATCGTCTTCCAGAAAATTCTGACGGAACGTTCCGGATTTGAGGAGAGCTACTCTCATGTAATATGGCATTGTAATGTGTAGTCTAACCAACATCAATACTAAACAAAATGAAATAGCAAGTATGCACAAAGCTTACCTTTAGTCACAGTAACTCCAAGTGAGATGAATAAACCTGGTTAAACCAGGCTGGTTTGTAGAGAACACCTGGTCTTTTATTTTCGTCCGATGTGTCATGTACGATAATGACGGCGTGTCAGTTAGCCAAAGGAAACAATGTTACCGGAATTGGTTCACAAAAATTGCAACTAGCAAAACAGCAGTAATGAGAAGGAATTAAAAGATACACCAACACTTCATCGGTAAATGACGGCAATTTCGTATTTACAATTTTAGTGGTAAAATGTATCACAAAATAGGAAATGCACAAATATTTGATTTTCCACACTACAAGCTAATAACAAACCAATTTTCTCAGAAAATAAAAAAGTATCTGGATTTGGAAGTTCTTTATTAGCAAAACCAACATGACTTTCACTATGAACTTAAATGTAATTCCTTACAATCAATATGGTCGACAATCGGAAAAATAACTGTAAGAACATTTTAGTTCTTGAGCGCCATCCTTAATTCTTGTGACGTTTGGATGCTTTTTGTTAGTAAAAGGTATAATTGATTTGGAGTCTGCACAAGAAAATTGACGACGCATGCATTTACATATATGGAAGCACTTGATGCATCCAATAAAGCATTATTGGATATTTGAATCAAGAAAAGCGTCCGTAATCTTGTTCACCCTCATTTAATTTGCTAAGGAAAAGTAAATTTTCAGAAACAACATTTCTTTCGTTCCTTCTGCATAAAACGCTTTAATTCGAGAAGCATTAGGACGATGAGTTCGAAATTATGATTCAACTTCACAAAATTTCCCAAATTGCTACGCTAATTGAATCCTTCCGGAAGGTTATCAGTATTCATTCAACATTAACGTATCAACGTAATTTTGCAACATTTTTATGCATTTCAGGCACATCAATGGTAACGTTACTTAACGTCATCTGGCATTACTTTAACACTTGGAACATAACTAGTAGGCAGGTGCAATGTAGTTCATTGTGGTATGTAAGTGCAAAGTTATATATCAACTGGATTACTTCAGTTGATAATGGTTTTGTTCATATATAACAATAAAAAAATTTCATCATATTAAGTAGCTTCTCGTATTAATTACGTGGAAATAACGCACAAACATTTGAACATCAAATATTACGGGTATTATCTTGTCTCCACGGTTGACGGATCAATGGCACATTCTAGGTATGTTTGTTATTTTGTGCTAAATGAACCACAGTTTCAGAAGTGCTGCTGTTTCGTTCACTATTTATGGATATTGAAATACGTACCCGTGAGATACAAATAGTACCGGTACAAATGCTAAGTACTGACTTTCAAATCTGGATTTATTTACATGTGTACTATTTTCTGTTTTTATCTCAGAATTTAAATTTAATGCTGAGATATGTTATTAGAATTTGCCTTCAAATTCCATCAAATAATGACAACAACCGTACAAACTTTGTCATCGCTACACAGTGTAGTTTCAACGCATCAAATTATGGTTGCGTGGTATATGAAAATGAAGCATGGCACAGATGGGACAAACTACCAATAGGGTGAACGTGTTACGGTATGTTTTTATATTTGATCGTGATGCGATTTGTAGTAGTTTTTCAACTAACCAAAATTATACCTGCAATACAAAGGTACATGTTGGACAGATGAGAAGTAGAAACAATTTAAACTTTGTCATCAATGAAAATCCATTAGAGCGACTCAGCCTGAGAAATTAATACTTATTACAACTCGATATTATTACAATATGTGGACAATTCAAGAGTACTCCCGGAGATTCAAATTAATCCTAAAATTGATTATCATCAGTAAGAGAAAAAAAACTCTTTAACCTTGAAACAGTGGACTCGGCATTAACAATAAAATTGCAACTGTAAAACCAAGAACAATAATTCCGGTGTTTGGAAGTTATCCAAACTCTCCAGGTATTCGGGCGGTTTTCGTCAGTGTTGCAGAAACCTTAACTCATTACAAGCCATAGAGTCGTCAATGTTGCAACGTGTACGTTTCTGTATTATATACCTATCTGCATAGTTACTATGACACAAGATCAATTTAATATTATATTTAACCTTGTATATTGTTTTGGAAGCACATCAACAGGGAAGTTCCGTTTCGTCTCAGGTTGTTTTATTCTTCGAATTTCGAAAGCTGAATTAGCTGGCTGGTTAGCTGGGTTCTTCGGCTGAAACTGTCTCCGGTTATTGAGAATTAAATTAAATAAAACTTGTTTTCACATTTCCACACTCCGTAGATTCAGAGATGGTGAAATTTAATCTTCATTTGCTTCATTGCGAAAAAGGCATGACCCTATTTATACGTCCGACAGCTCAATAAGACGTTTCATACAGAGTGATATTACGCAACTTTTACATATGATGTTCAATTGCTGAGCACATACCTCTTTTTAGACATGTCATAACAAAATTTTAATTGAACCGATGCAGACATTAAAGATTATGAACGTGGTTTTTGTAAAATACAGCTGGAATGCGTAAAGATACATTTTGAACATATTGACGCCACCAATTAATATACTCGTAACAGGAAACTTTAAAGATGGCGCAGGTTTGTCCAGCCATTGATAATCGGAGGTTATGACTAGAATCTGAAAAGAGTGTCAATGAGAAACTATAGTGATTTTCATTTGTGAATGTTAGGTAATGGTAATGATGTTAATTTTGAAAGATTTTATTCTCATCTAACAAGAGCCGCTTTGCGGTTATCGGCAAGATATGTGGTCACTTGAGAAAGGGTAAAATAGAGGGGTGGTAGAATTTTATATGGGGTTAAGCATTCGCCTCGAGATGCTTAACCCTATGTTTGAGGCGAACAGGAGGTAATTGTAAAATCGTATTATAATAAAGAATTTAATATGGGATTAAGCATTGTGTCCTTAATACGGGGTTAAGCATCGGGTCATTAATATGGGGTTAAGCATTGGGTCATTAATATGGGGTTAAGCATTGGGTCATTAATATGGGGTTAAGCATTGGGTAATTAATATGGGGTTAAGCATTGGGTCATTAATATGGGGTTAAGTATTGGGTCCTTCATATGGGGTTAAGTATTGGGTATTTAATATGGGGTTAAGCATATGTTCGCCTCGGGGTGCTTAGCCCTATGTTAGAGGCGAACTGGAGGTAATTGTAAAATAGTATTATAATAAAGAATTTAATATGGGGTTAAGCATTGGGTCATTAATATGGGGTTAATCATTGTGTCTTTACTATGGGGTTAAGCATTGCGTCCTTAATATGGGGTTAAGTATTGGTTTCTTCATATGGGGTTAAGCATTGGGTCATTAATATGGGGTTAAGTATTGGGTTCTTCATATGGGGTTAAGCATTGGGTCATTAATATGGGGTTAATCATTGTGTCTTTACTATGGGGTTAAGCATTGCGTCCTTAATATGGGGCTAAGTATTGGTTTCTTCATATGGGGTTAAGCATTTCGTCCTTAATATGGAGTTAAGTATTGGTTTCTTCATATGGGGTAAAGCATTGCGTCCTTAATATGGGGTTAAGTATTGGTTTCTTCATATGGGGTTAAGCATTGGGTCATTAATATGGGGTTAAGCATTGTGTCCTTACTATGGGGTTAAGCATTGCGTCCTTAATATGGGGTTAAGTATTGGGTTCTACCAGGCCCGTAGCTGACTTTGGGACGGCCTGGAGCGGTATTAAATGTACTGCTCGATGTTATACAATGCATTATCTACATTTATGTACTAAATATGATACATATTATGGCTGTTTTATAATATCGCTGATTTCCGCGGTCCTTTCCGAATAACAATTGGTCTTGAATATCTTTAGTCTTGTTTGACAATGAAAAATATTGCAAAATCGTACTCAACATGCCAACGTAGGAGTTGTTATTGAAATGATTATTATGTTGGATGTCATTGATTTAAATTCCACGGGCTTTTCAACTTCTGGACAAAATTTAATATATTTTACGGATTACTTCCAGGATTTCGTATAGTGAAAAAAGATACTCTAAATATGTTAATGATGAAAGGAATGCAATAAATTTTACGTCCCCATAATATTTAAAACAGCTAGCAGGAGAGCGTAGTCGCCGAATCATGTTTTCGCACTTATTTTGTCCAAATAATCTTGCTTGTGTTAGCTTAATTTGAAGCCAAAAGGATGCAACGTTCAATTTCCAGTGATATTTTGTAAGCACACAATAAAAGTTTGCAATTTCCAGATATTTTGGCAAGGGTCGAAGTGGCAAATAGCTGTTTACTATGTAAGTGTGCCAACTGTTGTAACAAAACTTGGAAAACTATTGAATTGTTAATGTGAGGTACTATTCGTGTAATCAGCAGGCTCCGTCAAAAATTTTTGGGAAATGAAAAATTGGTGTCAGGTAGCAAAGAATATTCTATTTATCATTCATTGGTACCAGTTTCCGAGCCATAACCCTTAATTTGGTTGAATTATGGTGACAAAAATGATGGAAAACTGGTTGTCGTTTCGCCTGTAAATCACACAATTTTAAACAACGACAAAATCTCTTCTGCACTGCCAAGATGATGGAAATATCTTTGTAGGAAATTCAGGGTTTTATAAAATTTGTTGAAATAGGCATAAAAACTTAATTTGAAAGTTGTATAAAATTGCTTCATTTGCAAGTCAGGTAAAAATCATGTTTGGTTCATACTTGCATATTTTGGCGTTACGGTTCACAATATGTCTGAAACACTTTTGCCGTTTCACGTGCTTATTAACCATTTGTTACGATGGGTTTATTAAACCTGCAAACTTTTTACATGAAACTTATAGCTTTGCTCGGAATACATTAAACTTTCCCGATACGGAAGATTATTTGCTTTCAATCTTTACACGATATATCGCACGGTGCGATTCGCACCATGCCTCGAACTTTCATTGATCGGCGTTATATAAATCCTGGGTAAGTCATCAGTTGATATTCGAGGATATTCTTTCAAATTTCCAAGGCCGCAATTTAATGTTGTTGAATAATCGACGCAGAGTTTAATTCTTGTCATCAACACTTGTTCTTACTTCAAAGCATTACCACAAGTTTTCAGTGCCGTTGCGATGTTGAGAACAACTGGCACTGATTCAAGTGTACGGCATAAGATGCAAGTACACAATAGTACAGGCTTCGAAATAAAGTGTTTTATCACATCCAAGACAGATGTAAACTGTCGGCTTGATGCTTGTTATTCAACGGTTCGTAGTTAACATTGTTTCATCGAAATTACAATTACTAATAGGCCGGACTATTCCGGCTCTAAATTAAAGCATGAAATTTTGTTTTCTAGATAATTTCTGTATGGGTACGGCCTTCTGGAGCGGACGGCCTGGAGCCGTCGCTCCACCTCGCTCCACCGTAGCTACGGCCATGGGTTCTACATATGGGGTTAAGCATATGTTCGCTTTCGGATGCTTAATCCTATGTTAACGGCGGACATCAGTTAATCATAAATTAGTATTATAACTAGTACCTTATGATTTGATATTTAAGGCCAATTTGAGACAACTGGATCTTAAAATCTTACAATGGCTTGCGCATTGGGATTACTTCTGATAAATAATTGGATTCATAGTTGTTTCACGAATTCTCAAACAATTCAATGCCCAATACTTGAACACACCCCAAATAGCTTACAACAATTGGAGTGAAGTATGGTCTAGTCAGAAATGAATCTTCAAAGGTTATATCTCCTCGACAAAGTTTCATCACAATACGCTAAAGTGCGAACATAACTGCTATCGTATCTAATTCCGAATTAACTTTTCGCAAAATGTGTAACATTTGTTCACTACATTATCATTAATCCAACTAGTTTTGAATACAATGAGCAACACTCCACCTCCAGAGACACCCGCTTAAGAACGTTTCAATCCGTTTTCAAAACTTTTGATAACAGGTTCGCCAATGTTAGTCAACGTACTTCACATATCAAATTGAAATTGCAAGAACGGTAAAACATACTTTCAATAGCAATCCTGGACAATTTCGGCGGCAAACAGTTTTACTCACACAACCGCATTGAATCTATCGGCTGGAATATATTAAAGATTAAAAATACACCATGACGGTAACAAGCAATAAAACTTGTGATTGAATACATTCAACATTCAGTCCAGAGATATAAAATTATATACCCTTGAGATATGCAGAATCTACATTCCTTTGATTAAAAACAAAATTTATATCTGGCTATATTACTTGTCGAAGATAGCCCAAGTCCTTATGCATATTTACGATTCGGATCTTGAAGATCTTTACATTGTAATCTCCATTGAGTCATCATAGATGATGTAAACACTTTGACGCCACTAGTTAAGATATACACCTCTAAAGACCTATACTTAAAAATAGGTGAATTTCATCCATTTCAAGTAAGCGGAAGTAATAATAGTTATGCTGGAGAAGTGTCTGAATCAGAAAGCATGAGTAAGCTCAACTGTCCATTTATTATATTTGCAGGGTATGATTTGCGGACACCTGAGAAGCAATGTAACAAAAGGTTGTTTCACCTAATGTTCTAATTGAGATAATTTCAGCCTCAAACATACATTAAGTTCAAATTTTTTGTATAAAAGGAAATTAACCCAACCTTACCGTTCGGCATTGCAGGCACCTTAATGTCCACTTGGAGGATGAATCCATAAGAAAGTGGAATGCTAGGATGCTAATATATTTTATCACATAGCCTGCCAACCAATATGATTATCGCCATGAAAACAGTAAAATCAAACCGTTAAACTGATAACAACAGTTTTCTGCTTGACTTTCTCCAAAATGAGTTCCATATGACCGCCAAATTAACGATGGTACAGATTGCATTCACTACTTAACATACCACATCTTCATCTAAGAAACCTCAGTACGAATTTCTCAAACCGAGCCTCACGTTTGACACCACACACGGTTTCAAAACTAAGAAATAGTATTTACATTGCGTTCTATTATTTGCATTATTTGAATAGTGAAAGTAAATAACCTTGTGCGCATTCAGATTTAATTTGCTAACTTGAGGTGGATTTAATTGGTGTAGATTCAGACTGATATGCACATTATAGAATGCTCCGAAATCTACGCACATTATTGGCTACGACGTACAGCCGATTCTTCGGAATTACACCCGCATTGCTATCTAAAGTCAGTATAAATTATGCATTCGACTCGATGATGTTTTGAAGGATTAAACCAAATGCAATCTCAAATTAAATATATTCATAAACCCGAAACCATTCTGTAACATATACTTTACACATCTGTACTCAATAATGTCGTACTCACATATAAACTCTCAAAGGTCCGATGAATTATACGCTACACTCTGCCACGTACACAAAAAAATATAAAAGATCAAGCCCATAAACAATTCGTCGTATTAGATCAATTCACTAAATTATTCATACCAGCTAGCCTGAAACTAAAGCCTTATCGTCATAGCTAATAACACGCCTTTCCACTGCGTGTAGTTTATGTTCAAAACCTGTTTATGTAGCGAATTGTATAGGTGGTCACCCGAAAAACATACCAGATATCCGATAGACACTTTTTAGACTCTGGTGACGGAAACGTGGATGAGTATGGCTATCTATTTTATGCACCAACCAGGCGGTATCCGTCATATAGTTTCAATTTGCAGCGTCAGTATTTCCACCTGAAGCTTCTTATGAAATTAATAACTATTTCTTGAATAATGTAAATGGATTTGAAGACTATGAGGAGAATATTCTATCGTCTAACACTCAGCGAAAGTAAGAATGTGCCCGTCTCGTCAAGAGCCAGTTTTAATCGATTAATTCGTTTCTTTTCATATTTTCTGGACACAAAAATTTCTATATTAAAAAGATAGACAAAGCTATAAACGCATAGCTTGCTTGTAGAATTAAGCTGACGTTAGAGACTGAAAAGACGGGCCAACGCCTTGAAAATATCGATCGGTCTCGCGCAAGGCGCATATATGTATATATAAATTTTTTGCATTCTCAACCATTCAAACCACATATACGTAAGACTGTACCGTAACTTAATAGCACGTACAAGTTCACGATATGTACTGAGGGACTGGAGCCATATTTCCAATCAGCATACCAAATAGCAATTTGAATACAGACTGCTTCTAAAGTCAGCATTGACCACGTGCAAACATGTGCAAATCTGTGGTTTCGGATACAATGATCACAACGACACAATTAACGTTAATTTGTATTGTTTTTACTCCATCTGTGGTGGCTTTGTCGGAATCTGATTCGGACCACCTTAGATATTCCGTTACGCCCATCGAAGCCTTTAGATCTGAAGAATTTCTGAACTCAAACCAAGAATTTGTTGAAATTCAGTCATATATCCAGACCAAAAGCCCGTTATTTAAAGACCAGTACCCTCCGATTACCAACATATTAAACTGGTTCAAGAACAGAAATTGCCTCATTGTCGTTGAAAATTTTCCAAATGTTAACCTTGGCACATCGGACTCGAGTATGATTGTGAGAAGACCCCATATTGCAATATTCGACCGACCCGACTCAACAGCATATACAAGGTTTACACCAATTTGGATTCCTTTCGGATATCAGCATTCAAACAAAAGCACAAAACTAGACTTTGATTACAAAATCCACTGCGAAATATCCAAATATTTGAAAGGGGCTACGTGTACTGAGAACCGCTTTTTCAAAAGTGGTGTAGAGGATCTCTGTATTAGATTAAAGTTCTTTGAATATGTGGTAAGCACAAGACCATGGACATGCGAGGTTCACGTTTCAGTTCAAATCCCTCCACTTTTTCTCTCGACTATGAAATACTTTTTTCCCTTCGACTACGGGGAATACAAACATGCAGCCATATTTCGACCTGCGACTTTAGTAACTCTGAAAATGAGAATGTTTGTGAATCTTGAGCAATACCCAATCAGTATTGAGAGCTTACAAGACTACGTGGCTGATTTTATGAAGTCAATATTCTATGACCACAGGGCCATTTTGTTTGCTCAAAACGTACCAGCAGAAATTGTGTCTGTAACGCTGGGGAAATCAAGTGGCAAATGGACTTACAACACAAGACTTATTTCGACTCGTTGGTTGGGCGATCGACGCATCGAATTTACAACCTGTGAGATATCAACAACCGGCAACATTGTTTCATTTTGCCCTATGGAGAAAACACTAACGTGGGAAGTTATTGAGGACACTGTTAGTAGTTCAAAACCCTTTACAAAAATTGGAAACAAAATGAGGATGTGCGGTGACCCGTTGTTTAGAGGTTCACGCAGGAAGTCTGAATTTTCTGATTCTGGCGACCACTTTGAGTCGGGTATCACATCTGTACTTTTGGACATTATGTCAAACGCCACAGTTGTGTTTCGATTTACCGACGACACATATTGTAAACATGGACAAGTTGCTATCGACACAAACTACGTTCATAAGAGTGTAGACGTGTTCATACGCATTTTGCCGATTCGCAAGAATATCTCTCACATTTTTAGACTATCGTACATGGAACTCGTTAATACGCTGGCCTTCGTTAGCTGTGGAAGTGGAAGAGAAAGACATTCGTTTGGATTAGGCGAGTTGATAAGTATTTACGACCTGGCAATCTGGATTTGCATTCTACTTGTTTCTTTGACATTGGCCGAGGTACATCGACGAATTTCGGTGTCGGCGACCATCCACACATCCATACATAACGGGATTATAGTTCATTTGATTCAAGTTGTAAAAGTTTTGCTGGAACAAGGCGACCCATTCAAATCGTCGTCGTGCACAAATCATCGTCTCAGATTTACTCTCGCTGCAGTGCTACTTGTTGGAATCGTGCTGAGCAACGGGTACAAAAACAATAACGTTTACAACATGATTTCGCCCAGGAATTTGGTGCCATACAGAAGGTTTAGCGAGCTATTGGAAGACAATTTTACAGTTTACGTCCGTCCAAAAGTTCTTAGCTCTGTTCTATTCCACTGGGAATTTCAAGGGAGTTACGATTTCGAGGATTGGGTCAAGTTATTGTATACCTCCAGTCCACGCCACTGGATTTGGAATAGGGGTAGTCCCTTCTTCAAGGCATATACAGAAGTTTTTGAATGGGACAACATTGCCCGAGATATCGGGTCGTCGCGGGATTCCGTTGATATGCTTAAGGATCATTCCTTCTTACATCCTGACAGCGCCATAACCTGGACGGAATTGTTTCTAAATCAAAGTGTACAGCTCTATAATGTCATCACGAAGAAGTTATGGAATAAAGAGAAGGAACTTACATTTTATGACAATCTTACAAAAGTGCAAACGACTTCCTTGTTCCATCATTTGGAATCTTGCTACAAATCTGCAGTTCTGTTACCAAGAAACGTGGCAAGTAGAATCGCCGTGAAACTGTTTCAGAAGCATAATCATGCTTTCATCAATCTAGGAGAGGAATCGTACGTTAATCTCTCGGTCGGATTCCATATTTTGGGACATCTTCAGCCAAGAGTGTTGAAAAGAATGCAAGCATTTTTATTTTCCGGAATATGGGACTGGTGGTCCAGGTTCCTGAGTGAGACAACAAGATTCAAGCCAGTCCTTAAAGACACATCATTGAAGCCACCCGATATGAGCGGCAATGTGATAAGTTTGTTCCTTGTGTTATTGTACGGAATTGCATTGGCGGTTGTTGTGCTTCTGTATGAAAGCAGCTCCAAGATTTACTACACGCTTGTAGCCCTACTGAAATGGGGAATTGGATTCCTTGGACGTGTCTGCCGAACGGTTCGTACTCATGTCGCAAAGGCAGTGGACCGCATCATGGGAAACTTAGGGGTATTCCGAGTACCTATTTTCGAATGCTGTGTACATGTGGTCAGTAACTAAAGCGACGAGCATGACGCTGCCTAGACAATTAATTAATCAGTTTTCCGTACTTGGTTGTGATGTCTGGTTTTGTTGTAAGTCATCGTGAAGTCTTCACGCTGACATTAGCAATTTTCTTCTTCTTGTAATTCTATATATACAAATAACACAATATCAGCGTAATAAATGCCGTCATTTCAACGGCGGCAGTTTTATCGCGATCACACACACGTGAAATATATTAACCGATTTAAAATATAAAAATACAACAAGAATTCAATTGTGCCCCAAATCCAATAAGCTTAACTTTGGTAATAATAAATGGGTCTCATAGAATGAAAAATAACGCAAAAGTCTTATAATTCTGGTACCATTGTGAAAATAAATTTCGAATCCCTTTCTTTAGTGGCAATATTCCTAGTGACCAAATCCCACAATTTTATCGGTTTCGTGATCGCTGTAGGATTGGCCAGTAGCCACGAAATTAGTGAACATATTTAAAGTTCTAGACATTGCTCCGAACAGAAGACCGCGAGGATTCCTGGATGGTTTAATCATATTCATGGAAGAGATGAAAGTACTGGAAGTTGAGTATACAAACCAAACCTCGTAATATTATTATCAAAATCATCATACCTGTCGTAACGCTTTGTAGGTGGCACTGTGAATTGACACATAGCGTCGTTGAGTTCAACATGCAGTCAAAACTTTTGGAAGTAAATGAATCATTATTGTCACCATGGTTTCTATAATGCAAGTGGTATTGTATACCAAAGACATAAAATGCTACGAAATTCACATAATATATCAATTAAAACTGCGTTAATTCAATACATGTGTATTGGTCAGCGTTAGGATTATATGCCTGAAAGTTAAAAGTTGCATATAAACGCAATGCAGGTAATCTATATAGATAAACCCAAAACGCTGCCTATTCATTTTGAAATGATCACGAAAGATGGAAAAAATGGAACTCATTCATGAATGCAATAAAATATTAAACAATCACTACAGTCTGTATTGTAACTTTGGTGGCAAGAGCGGGTAAACTTTCTACCCTATTGATTTGCATTAGAACAATGTATTGGAAAGTTGATCAGACACGATTATAACTGATTGGGCTCTGGATATTTGTCTTGCTGCAGAAAAGCTATACGCCATTCAGAATAGTATGGCTGTGTAGAGATGCGAACCTAGAAGAACCTGTATCTAAATATAAGTTTGATCTATTGACTTATAAACAGAACGGCGTCCGTTTTAACCACTTTCTGATAGGAAAAATAAATATTACATACCTATTTTGGCAGTTGCTCCTCATCGCAGAGATGTACCACTATTTTAAATTTTTCACAGAATACTCAGTCGACATTTAGAAAACGATCTTTTCATAAATAAATAGGGTCAAATAGCATCGGATAGTTAAGTCAATTTACTATTTTTTTACAAAGAATTCTTGTATAGATAGGTATAGATATTGTGACATAATAAAGGAAAAATCTCGCTTTATGTTTTTGGCGCTATGTGCATTAAATTTCGTATATGCGTAGTCGATGTACAATATCTCTTTGTTCTATGGAAAAATGTGGTGACTGAAATTATAAATGTTCAAAAAAGGTAACAAAATACAGTATGCTAAAGCTTAGCGTCCAATAAGGCTCACCGGCGTGGATGGAGAGTTTTAATCGAAGCAGATTATCAGTCTCTTGCACTGTATTTGCTTTGGTACAGAATTGTTTTGAAAAGGTGGTGCTTGCAGGTAAATTAAGTAATGCTATGGCAGCAATTACTTATTATGGTACAGACAGCAATGCGTTAGGTTTCGGGTTGTCAATTGGAGCCAATGGATGGGTGTTTATTATGTTTTTGATTGTACAAGGCTATGGCCTCCTCTGTGTCAACAGAGTTCAAACTAGTTGGGCGTTTGTGTTGAATGGCTCTACATTGTCAGTAAATTAATTTCTGAAATGGAGCGAGCATCAATTGTCTCGAAGTGGATTTAAATAAATGGGTGAAATTGATTTCAATATTGGGTGCTCCAAATCATTTCAATGAGCTCAATGTATAATCTTACAGTGAAATTAGAATTACTTCTGCTGCTACTACAAATATGTGATTATCCCCAAGACAATCTCTAGGTTTCACTCGCAAGACGATTAAATTCAAAAAGCTTATCAAATTAACCATCCGCATCTCAGAGTTTAAGAGAAAACGTAGTCAATTTTTAGGGTAAGTACAAATCCGACTTGAAATTGAAGTCATTGAAAAGCTAAATATTTTTAGCTTTTACGCCACCGAGTGACTTCTTCATATCGGTGGAACAATACGTAACTCACAGTAAAGTTTGGGGGTTGACACACGCCAAAATGGATGACATTTTGCGCACAATCCGAGAATATCGAGGTAAATACACGTGCAAAATTTGGGAAACTATGGTTGGCTGGTTTTCGAAAAATTCGAAAAACTAGATTTTCGACGGAATTTTCCCCAACTTCCTTATGGTGTTTACCATGGAGAAACAGAATGTAAGTGAGTAAGTGAGTTCGTAAACCTGTCTAACTTTTTTGAAACTGCCACTACACATGGTAGCATGAGACCAATAGGTGGAAAACAATTTTTTGAATCATACGTACTTACAAGGGAACTCTGTCTCATGCCATCATGTGTAGTGGCAGTTTCAATAATGATAGACAGGTGGGGAACTTACTTACCTGTGTTTTTGCACGTGTGTTTATCTCGATATTCTTGGATGGTTTGCAAAATTTCAGCCATTTTGCCGTGTGTCAGCCCCCAAACTTTACTGTCAGGTCAGCGATAGCCTTTAAACTAGTTTGGTCGAAGTTGCATTGCAAAGTTAAAGAGAGGATTAAAAAAGTTTCAGAGTTTTAGAGCTTGAATAAAATTTATTTTGCGTTTCGCAGAAAGTAATGTTGATTGAATGTTGAGTTCGCTGGAAAGTAGAAACGATCTTTGAGGTGAGCTGATATATCGTCTAAAGGCAATTGAGCATTACAAAAAAGTCAGTTTTATCAATGTACTTTATTCGTTGAGACGTATCCGGCAACATAACTCCATATTCTCCACCAATGGATTTGGGTACAACTAGTGCGTAATTAGTAGAAAATCAATCTCATTTTAATGGAATGAATTTCAGCGTTAATTTTAGAATATTATTCCGTTTGACTTAGGTACTGATGCAATTGACAATCAACAATTTGGGAAGTATGATGGTTATAATGTAATATTGCAGCATCAAGAGAAATTTAGAAAAATTGAAGCTCCAAGCTCCAGTTAGTACTTTTTTGCACGATGTTCTAAACTACAAATTAAATGATGCATCTAATCACTAAACATAATTCCAGATTTCTTTCCAGTTATAGACTCTGATTTTTTAAAAGCTTAGCTTATGGTAAAACTTCTAAACAATTTTCAACAAAAAAATCCCAGCGGTCAATTGTAGCATTATAGTCTTAAAATTTCCAATTCCATGTCATATCTTTCGCACGATCGAAATAATTCATCATAGATTTCTTGAGATTCAATTTAATAAATAAATTGCGAGGCAAATCATGTTGTTACTTGAACGCCATATATCTTTATTTTTTGTTGTTGAAATTAAATGCGACAAGAGGTAAGCAATTCGCTATAAATACTTGTTTTGATTCAGGTGAAACTCTCAAAGTGAAACCAAGATTTTGTAATCTCCGTGGAATAGAGATTTGACAAAACGTGTTTATTGTTGACAAAATGCCCCGCTTCATTTTCTCTGATATTGGAAATACGTTACTTGTTTTCATCACATTATCATGTTTGAGCAATAGATTAGACAATATACCATGCACGTAGATGTATGTCCACACAAATAACACAAATTGATGTGTTCCATCTGCACCTGCGCCCCAAACAATTATTTTGCTGTGGTAATACTGGCTCAACTATCTATTCCATTTATTTGTATTTGGTAAGCGTATGGGAACTTGGAATGAATGATCAAGTACATCACAATTTTTTTTTGCATTTTGGCATTTAGAAAGCATGTACGCCGTTTTGAATAATATTGCTGTATGGTGTAACTACATTGACTAAAGATTCTACGTTCAAAGGTTTTTCTTTGTCAGAGAATGGTAAAGTTTGGTTTGCTTTCAACTTTTGTTCATGCAGCAATAACGAAATTAATGTTTCACTTTACCTGGTTGTTAGAATAATATCTTATAGTAAAGTACACATTTATGTCTCGTAAATTAGAGCGTCACGAAATCAATAAATTAATATTTGGTTCACACAAATGGATTTGTTCCTTCCTTTCAACCCCAAAGGCATTACGTCAACAATAAGTGATCAATTCAACTCGTTAAATTTTATTTAATTATTTGTATATGGTACTATTGGTTCAACTTCGTATCCCATTTATTTTGGTCAGATTAGCGTAATGGAAATTTTGAATGAATAATCAAATTGATTTTAATTAAATGGCATGTAAGATCAAAACATTACTTAAAAACTGCAGGCATGGAAAACATGCGCGGCTGGGAGCCGGAAAAATTTTTCGGAGTATATAAGAAATCAGAGATAAAATCTTGATTTTGATAGAATTTTCGCAAATAAATGTATATATACAAAATAAAATATTACGTAACTAATATTTGCACCTTCAAATTGACCAGATAATAAAGGAAAACTATTGTACAACTAGTGATTATAAGTCAATTGTGTCGGAGAAAATTTATTTCCTCCGAAGAAAATATGTCAAAGTTTCCATGTCCAAACAAATTTGAGTACTTTCTACAGTCCTCCGTTTGCATACATCGGTGTACATTAGGTTTTCTCAATTTCTCAAAGCGTGGCTGATTTAAAAGACAAATATTCTAAAAATGCGATGCTTTAATACTTTCTTACTGCGCCGTCTGAATGGAAGCGATACATTTAGATTTAAGGGTGTACAGCGTTTAATTAAAGATGCAGTGAAATTAGTGAAACAAGAGACGAAACGTTATGGGAAAATTTAATATTCTAGCAAGAAGTATGTTCATCAGAGAAACTTTTTAAATTGTTTTCAGCGCAGCTGACATGAGTCAAAATCATAAGTACACAAATTAAGGATCAACTCTTGTAACCGCAATGATCAACAACGTCTACGATAACATTTTAATTCTTCGGCGCCATCAACCGTTCTTGTGACGTTTAGACTGTTTGCGGCTCCAACAGGTTATACAGTTTTGGTAGCAGGTTAAGTGGAGACATGAATTTCATCCGTTGCAACGTAGCCATTTTAATATTTTTGAATAACGTGACTACCAATATTTGAAGACAATGGTAGTGACAATTGATTGTTGCGTGTAACATTCGATATAGTTGCGTACAGTTTAGGCCGTGGCCTAATCAATGTGATCTTGAAATTTCAGAACTTTAAGCGGCAATGGAAAACAGCAACATTTGCACTATTTCCACGCCACCAGTTAACACATTTGTGGGGAATGGTACTGTGTAATGTAAGGTTAAGGGGTATTAATTTCTTTTAGATAAAATTACATTTTGAAACTTTACGTAAACGTTCTGTAAAAGACTACAGATGACAAAGCAAGATTCAATTAATTTTAATTTGAGATTGTTGGAACGGCTATATTGACTTAATGACAAACTGGAAAGATGTAGCCTTTAATGCAATCAGATATATTAATAGAGAGTGAACGTTCACGTGAAAGCAGAGTTTGATGAATCGTACAACAATAACCAGTTCGATCAAGTCGTATTGATTGAGGAGGATTAAAGAAAAGAAAATATGTATAGATTCAACTATTGTGTTGACTTGAGTATAAGGGTTCCATAAGCAGTTCAAAACAATACAGTGACAGTGCTTTTCATAATCGGGGTTCCCGGTTTCCTTCATGTGCGACGTTTGTAAGCTTACATGCAAATAAGATTCAAAACTAAAAACATTGACAGTGGACATTAGAAAATGTCAGTTAGATCCGAAATATTGTATTCGCTGATTTGGATCCGGGAAGATAACTTAATATTTTGAGCCAATGTATTTCGGAACAATTAGTACGTAATTAGTAGAAAAGAAATCCCATTTGAAGCATTTGATACAATTAGCAATGCAAAAATGCCCTGGTTATTTCTATACGTATTTGAGATCGCATAAGTATTTAAAGATGGGTATATATGGAAAGTTACAAAAGGGGATAGCTAATAAATTCTTGTGGTCATTTACGCTGAATATTGACGTACCTTTTTTTGCCGAACTTAAATGAAGTTGTAATTTTGGCGATATGCTAGCAGAAAATGAAACTTTTGTAAACAAAGTAAATATAACACGCGGCCGATTTTAAAATTGTTCATAATTTGCAAACGAGTATTACACAATTATCACCCAATTGAGATGCGGAAATTGCTCACGTATGTTCGTCAATTTATGTCCCATAGTAGCCACACGTGGCTCGCTGAATCATTACTACTTAAACGTTCAGCCAAGAGGCGATCTTCACAGCATAGTTTGTGTTGGTTGTACATATATAATGCACTGTTCTACCAAAACCAAGTGTAAATTTAATCCGGACTGAATGAACCACGCAACGTACCCGACGTAGTATCTGAGATTTTATTTGACGCATTCAATATCACATTTGACTTAACTAAGCATGATTTTTTCAGAATCATGAGGACTAGCTGTGTTGTTGTGAGGGCTGAAATTGTTGACTATCGAACGCCACACTTTTATGACGCACTGTCGGACCGACACCGTCAATCTTCAGGACCCTGATTTCTATTCTTGCGTCCAACGGGGGTTCAGAACAGCGTTCTCCTAACAGCTTCACGCTCAACAAGATCTCGTGCAAGAGTGCAATTTAATGCTCCAAATAATCACTTATCTTGAAAGACACGATTTACTGATAAGACGAACAGCGAAACTCTTTATTTACTCATTCAAGGAACAATTTATTTATCAGTAATTTTAACAGTTTTCGAATTCTACGCTAGTTTATTTGATTTACAGCGCATTTAACTTAACGCTAACAAAAATCTTACAGAAACTTATTCCCTGGAGCTCTGAGTTCTTCATTGCTCGGAAGGCAAACTCACACTGAATCTATTTTCTTCCTAAGTTCTACCAATACCAATAATACATAAGGACTTACTTGCTAAACTTACAGCTAGGCTTACAAACAGAACAAGAATAAACTCG